>SNQJ01S0082388.1:47767-69917 GCA_010110895.2 Picea sitchensis
GGATGGTGAGATGCATGACTTAGATAAAGCTCATTATGAAAATCAATGCAAAGGTGCATTGAATAAATAGGCATTGAGAGTTGCACTCATGCCTAGTAAGTGGTAGAGTTGCACTCATACATGATGGAATTGTATACTTAAATGCATTTTATGAGTGCATGTATATATGTTTTTGCATGGAAATAATTATACTAATGGTTGAAATGTTGCTAACTCAAGAAGTTGAGAACATTTCAGGAACTGTTAAACATTACAACAGTAAAGTTGCAAGTGAGGTAGTCACAGGAATAGTGACTACATAAAATTTCTTGTTCAGGAAATTGAAGAAGTGAACTTACTGTTGTTAATTATGAACATGCATATGCATAGAATGATGAGTCATTCTATTTGGTTAAATTGTTTGGTAATTCTGATTGAATTGCTAGGTGCAAGCAATTCTAAGATCATTGTATAAGGTGATGTACATGTTGAATTATGATATACATAAAATACTGACAATTTGTTGGTTGTAGGCAATATGTAATCATTGTAGGAAAAATGGTATTTTGCATGGTGCTTGCTGAAATCCATAAGGAAAATTACATCCTATTATTGCAACATCAATGAAAAATTATGAAATAGAATTTCATATTTTGGGAAAAGTCAAATTCGTTATGAAATTAATTGGATTTCTAAAATGGAATTTTTTATAATGCTCTCTCGTGATAACTGCATGTGTATGATGCAGGTGAGATGATAATGATTAAAGTTGGAACTCATGGAACCATGGTGCTCTGAGAATTCCTGTCCGGCCTGTACTGGAGCCCTGGAAGGGAAGTTGAGCAGCCAATGAATTATTGGACAGTGAAGGTGCATACTACCTTGGGTTGTATAGGCATGTGGGGAAGAGATACCGTTGGTTGGAGTGATACCAAGGTTTGGTACCTTGGCCTAGACTATGTAGATATTGATTGTGGGTCGTGATTATATTGGGAAGCCATTGCCCGGATCGATTCATAGCCCTGCTTGGGAGTGGTACGCTACTGAGAGCTTATCATCAGTGAGATCTAAGGCTGGTGGAATGGCATGGATCTAAAACCAATTGTTGCTTCAATGAATTTTAATTGAAGAATGTAATAAGGAACAAGGAGATGAATTATTTCCTGAAGAAACTCTATGGAATAGAGAAATTGATGTCCAGTTGCAGTATGAGTATGAGAATTGGTGCTGGAAAGTAGAGCACCATATGGATAACAAGATTCCATTAGCTAAATCTTGGATATTTTAAAGAATTTGAATGGTACATGGTATATAATGCACCGAGGATAGTGCATAAATAAGGCGAGGGGATTGTAATATCCCTAGGTTGAACCCCAACTGTAAATGAAATAATGCACTTAAGCTGGTGAGCTATTTTATATCTTTTTGGCATGCATCTTCCATGATGTAGTGCGCGCATGCACTGTGTAGAAAAATGATGAAATGGGCACATTCTAGGGTACCGCGCGCAACATCTTAAGTGTGCGCGATATTGAGGCCAACGAGCCTTTGTGTATATGTTTTTTTTATAGGTTGGTGAGACAGTTATTATAATATAGGAGGCTTATGTTTGTATTAGGTCAGAGAGGCTAGATGTTAAAGGCCAACGCGCCTATTTTTGTATATGTCTCATAATTAATATAAAATACATCGCTACGCGCAGACCGCCCACGATAAAAGAGATGGGGGACTAAAATCCATTGGCTGGGAAAGGAAGGGGCCTAAAAGTTAAGGAAAAGGGCTAAGCTAGGGAGATTAAGACAAAAATGAATATTATATTAATATTTCTTAAATCATAAAGTATGGATAATTATATTATCCTAAGTTCTAAAGTTGGGGACAAGTGAGCCAAAGTAGCTCCCAACATGACAGGTGTCAAGTTGGGGACATGCATACATATTGTTGGGACTTAGTTCATTTTCCCATATTTTCCATCATTCAGACCATTAATTCCTTCCATCATTTAGCCATGATGCCATGACCATTTTCACTCACACGATCAATTATTCTCCATACTTTCTGTCACTGTACCTAAACCTGTATCCATAGCCATACTTGTTTGTGTATTTGGTTAGCTGGGGAGTTGAACTGAAGAAGAAGGTTGGCAGGCCCATGGGATACTGAATAAGCGGGTTGTTAGGCCCATGGGATATTGAAGAGGTGGGTTGTCATGCCTGTGAGAAATTTCTCTCTGGGTGAGAGAATTTTTGGGAATTGATTTCCTGAAGGTGCCAAACTGCATATATAGGGCTCTGAGACTTCCTGTCTGGCCTGTTGTTGAAGCCCTGGAAGGGAAGTGGGGTAGGCAAAGGACTGTTGAAAAGAGAAGGGGCAGACTTCCTGGGGTGGGACAGGCATGTGGGGAATGAGAGATTGTAGGCTGTTAGTTTGAGTAGGCACCTGTGACAGAGTCTTTCCTATTTTCCATGAGCCATTAGCCTAGTTAGGAGCCCTTTACCTGGGTGGAGTTTAGTCCCAGCTCGGGGGTGACTCACTGTTGAGAGTGATGAACAATATGGTCTAAGGCTGGGAGGTTCATGGAAGGTCTGCACACATTTGGTGATATTCTTACCAAGATAAGTGTCAACCGTGTGATAAATTTACATGCTGCATTATTATTTTCGTCTTTATTTTTATGGATTTATTTGTGTATGATTTATAACTGTGTTTATAGTTATGGGTATTGCCTGCATATGCTGCATGTATATGTTTACTGTTATTTCAGTATCAATCCATGCATTTACATAACGTATTTTTCTATCTACATTTATATATATATATATATATATATGCTTTCGCAAGAGTTTTGTGTGTATATGTTTTAATTGCATGTAGTTCGAAAAATGTATGTGGCATAGCTCAGTGAGATGTTGGGTATGTTACAGTATGTTCCACAGAGAGAATAAAAGAGTTCTTTGGCGTAGCATGGCCCGGCCTGGGTGGTCGGGGATGTTACAAAATGGTATCAGAGCTACGAAAAGCGTCTGATTAGTGGAATTGCCCGGCCTATTGGTGGCTGGGGATGTTACATATGGGGATGAATTTGATGAAGCATTAGGCAATCTGGAAAATACATTAATTAGGTGCAAGGATTCAAGCATTTCCCTTAGTAATGAAAAGCGTTTCATGATGGAAACCTATGACATCGTACTGGGACATCACATTTCCAAGAAAACGTATTCAAGCCAATCTAGAGAAAATAAAAGTAATACTCAATTTTCCAACTCCAAATTTATAGAAGAGGGTACGAATATTTATAGAATATGTTGGCTATTACCATAAATTCATTGAAAACTTTTCACATATTGCTTGTCCATTATTTTCCTTACTTAGCAAAGATATTGAGTTTGTATGGATAGGGACATGCCAACACATGCTTGATGAATTAAAAGTCAAAGTATTCGAAGCTCTTTTACTGAGAGGGTATGATTAAACCTCCCCATTCCACATTTCCACATACACATTTGACACAACTATCAGAGTAGTCCTTGGAAAATGTGAAGGAAAAGACCCATATGCAATATACTATGTCATTACAAATCTCTCACCTGTTGAATTGAATTACATGGTAACTGAGAAAGAGTTTCATGTTGTTATTCATGCAATAAACAAGTTTAGACACTACATCATTAGATATTATGTAATATTACATATTGACCATGTTGTTATTAAATATTTAATGAACAAACCAATCACAAACGGAAGGGTAACTAGATGGTTGCTTTTATTGCAAAAATTTGACATTACCATTTTAGATAAACTGGGAAAAGATAATGTAGTGGCTGAATTTCATTCTAGAATAACATCTAATGAGAATGAAGCAATGGTAGGAGAATGTTTCCATATGAACACCTCTTTGTAGTATCTACTAACTCACCTTGTTTTGTAGATATTGCTAACTTTTTTCTACAGGTAAGCTTTCACATTATCTGACCCCCAATGAATGACAAAGAATAGTCATAAAAATTGAAATATTCTCATGGATTGATGGTTTTCTCTTCTACACTAGGATTGCTCTGATTATCAGAACGTGTGTACAAAAGGAAAAAAATCCACAAAATACTAAAATCCTGTCATGATGGGAAATATGGGGGACACTTTGTAGATAAAAGAACTAGGTACAAGATACTTCAACATGGGTATTATTGGCCTACACTCTTCAGATATGCCAAAGAATATGTGAAGAGGTGCAACAATTTTCAACGCATGGGTAGAATTGTAAAAATAGGTGAAATGCTAGTACAAACACAGATGGTGTTAGAACCTTTCAATAAATGGACCATTGATTTTATGGGACTGATAAATCCCCCATATCGTCTGAAACAATCCTACATCCTCATATGTTCATACTATGTTACAAAATGGATGGAAGAAAATTCCCTTCCGAAAGCAATTGAACAAGCAATGGTAGAATTTCTCCATGAGGAAATGTTTGTAAGGTTTGGGATACCACATGAGATAGTGGTAGACGAAGTAACTCAGTTCACATCACGACTTGTCAGTGATATGATGGACAACTACAAAATCAAGCATCATGTAACAACACCATATCATCCACAGGAAAAAATATAGGTACAGGGGACTAATAATATACTTGAGTCCATCATTACCAAAAATGTCAGATCACACCTCAAGGATTGGATTGAAAGACTCCCCGAATCCTTATGGGCCTACAGAACCACTCAGAGGACTACTACAGGTTGTACATCTTATGAGTTATTATATGGAAATTGAGTACTACTACCCACTGAAATAGAGATCTAGACACTAATGAAAAAAACACAACTTGAGTTGGAACCATCAGAGGCTCAGAAGAAAAGATTGCTCAATATAAATGAGTTGGATGAACTATGGAAGGATGCCTTACATCAAGACACAGTCACACAACATCAAAAGGATAAATGACATGATAAGTTTATCAAGAAAAATAATTTCAAGGCTGGATATTGGGAATTATTATTTGACTCCATATCCAAAGAATCCAGAGGAAAATTTCACACCAGATGGCTTGACCCATATGATATTGACACAGTCTACAATAATGGGGCCATTAAAATCTGCACCATCAATGAAGACATGATTCCTCTAATGGCCAATGGACATAGAATTTCCTTATATCAATGATCCTTATCAAAGGAAGCCTTTTTTAGAAAAGTCACAAATGGATGGCCCGAGAGTGACCTAGAGCTTGTTCTTGTTAAATAGTTTATATTCTAAAAAATAAAAGAGGTGTGAAAACCATCCTAGCTGGTGTGTCCCATAAAGAAAAAAAAAATTAAGAAGGGAACTTCATGGTTTCATGATGGTTATGTTAGGATCCTTCTTAATAAATTTTCATAAAAATGTGTTCTTCTAATAATTTATTTCAAGATCCGTAGAGGAAGAATAAAGTTTCTCCCATTTTCGGTTGTTGCAACTTCAGTTGTTGCTATTATCTTTGTTGCAACTCCCTTTGCCGCATAATTTTTTCATTGTTGCAACACCTATGTAACACCCCCTCTCTAAACCTCTAATTATATGTAATTAATTGTGATTAATTATTGCCATGATATGGCATCCAAACAATGTAAATGCATTAATTATCAATTGTAACTGCCAACAACTGACTGTGGCAGTGAAGCCTTGAGTATTGGCCATGAGAGCGTTCATTATGCCAATATGACCCAAACTTCCTTGATGAAATATTTTAGAATATTCATACTTCTACTTAGTCTTGATGACAAGGAAAGTTGGTTAATGATAAAAGGATTGGCGGTTGAGAAATCAACCACCTAACTGAATGGAGGTATGGTAAGACCTAGCTAGGATGACATAAATTTCCATCTAGGGGGTACCATCGATTACCATATCACACTTTCCAAGAAAACCACATGAAAACCAAGTGCCTTTTGATAGAAGATAGGGGACAGGTCAAGAACCTTCCCCATAATTTTTATGTGCAAGAGATGCATGAGGAAAAGGGAGAAGTTTGAGCCATCAAAAAGGGAATAGGAGAGTGTCATAGAGGGGGGTCGCAGGACTGATATGAAAAACAAATAACCCATCCTAAGCTAGGAGGCCACAATCTTGATGTTGGGATGGAAACTAATAAACCTCAAAGAGGACCGAGCTAGGAAAGACAACTATTGCAAGAGAACGCATGCGTAATGTGTACTTGAGTAAGGATGGAACATAATGAATGGTCATTATGTGAATTTTTCCATGAATAGATTAGTCAATATGACTAATATGAATCCTTGTGTTATCTGCAAGTCTAATGTGTCGTGAAATCTATACAATTATAGAATGCTTGTATAGTTAGAATAATTATACCGGTTCAATCAAGAGCCAATGAAGGGGTCGATATGAATTGTTGTAAGATTTCATTAAAGGTGAATACCTTATTTGTAACCACGACATAAGGAAGGGACAATACATGTCTATAGACCCTGTATTCTCCCCCTTTGCGGTGCAAATTATTTGTGGAGGATTGAATCCCCATTTAGAGGGAAACAACATGCTTGTGCTTGTTGTAAAATGTGTTTAGAAATCCCCAGAAATCCCCTATATGGGTCAAAGAATCCCAAGCCATAAATTAAGTCTCTTGTAATGAATTGGAAGGCATGTTAGAGGAAAATATTCACCTAAGTGATGAAAAATAGATTCCCATGACAAATTCTCAGGGTGTGGGGTAAGAGTCAAGAAGGCATGGTAAGATTTAGATAATACTTAGAGGAATTTACTGAGTATATAAGTCGTATTTTGAAATTTCCTTCAAAGGAGAACCCTGTGTTTAAATGAGAAGGAATCATAGTCGTTAGATCGACATAGTGAGAAAATCCCAGCCCTACATCAGGAGGCATAGGTGTTGGAGTGTCCGAATATAAACTTGTAGTAGGACTTTGTTGGGGAGGCTCTAAACTAATGAGGGACATTGATCTCATCAGAGAGAGGCACCAAGGAAATATGGATCGTTGGATATCTTGCGACGAGTATCGTTGGAGAATGATGATCATGGTAGCCATGTATGCCTAGAGTAGAGGCACTCCGATGAAAAGACCCCAAGGAACAATCTGGGCCATACATCAGTGAACAACTTAGAAATAATATCAGCCAAAGATTGTTTTAGGAGTTGCTAAATAAGGCTAAGAGAGGAGGTGACATCATGCTGATGAGGATGACACATGTCAGCCTATCATTGGTGGCAAGGACCGTGAGTAAACAAGGGTCGTTAATTGAGTCGGAGAGAAACCTTGGTCGTTGGATCCAAGGTGGCCAGATTCCTGTGGGAGGCACTCCGAGGGAATATCTGAGTCATTAATCAGAGAGGTTCGTAATGAAATTATAGTTGTCGATGTATCATAGGCTCTATGAGGTTCTTCGACAAGAGAAAATCCGAGAGAATATCTGGACCATTTATCTATCGAGAGTAGAGAAGCTCTGAGAAGAGAAGAGGTTTGGTTCTTTGATCTGCCAAGATCAGGATGACTCAACGTATGATTGGGATCATTGATCCTTATTTAAGGGCTCAATAGGATGACATGGAGGGTGACACATGTCATGCCTATAAGGTGCCATGATGCATAGTGATTTTCTACCTATAGGTGAACCTTCTATGGGAAATGTGAATGACATGTGTCAGGTAGCGATGGTGCCACATGTATAGCAACGATTGTGCCACATGTCAGGTGGCAAAATTTTTAGGAATTGAACTTTTCAAAGTGGAATCTAAAGAGTTTTAAGTATAGCTCCAAATATATTAGAGTAGGAACATGAAGAGATTGGAGTAGGACTCTGAAGAGAAGATCTAGACCGTTGATCAATGAGTGGTGAGATGCAACGATGGTCGTCGATTTGTCATAAATTCCACTTAAGATATGAGAGAATGTAGTGACGACCTAATGACATGGCCTAACAAATCGGTAGTCCATGTGTCCAAGGTGGTGGCATGTGCCACCCACAGGTTGGACGATGGGATGAGGGTGGGTCCCATTGGGTGAAGTGGTCCTTTACATCTTCATTTCAATAATGATTGTCAAATTTTTCAGGGTTTGTCCTCCGGAAATGTGGGTTGTAGAAATATGATGTATCGTCATCATAGGTAGAAGGTCAATGAAACATGAGAAGGTCTGAATGCCAACGACACCGACATCCATGAAACGATGAGATTCATCAATTTGCCATTAGATGAGGGGATTTCTGTCATTGATCTTCCATGAGACATATTCAAAAGAGGAGTGAGGATGATGATGTCATGAAATACAGGCATGTAAACAAGGTATCTAGAGTGTCCTTAGGATGACAGGTGTTAGCTATTGATTGGTTCACATGGGTATAGAGAGGATAGATGAGGATAATACTTGATCTCATTAAATATTTGGCGAGAATATATGGACCGTTAGATCCAAACATGTCATCATTGGAAGTGTGGGAGGTTGGTATGGCCATGTTTGACCAAGAAATGTCGACGATGAAAAAATAATTGTCGATGATTCTAGGAGTCGGGGCTAACGACGATCATTGATCGAAGAAGGGAAGAGGTGGAATATCCACCATAGATCTCTTGGTTCACATCTACACACCGTGTAAACTTTGGGATATGGGAGTTAACCTCTACATAAAGTGTCATCGTCGATGTTCTCTGAACCATCAAGATCAAGGTATTTGAGTCATAGAATCTGGGGAAGGTTCCCTTTGATGCATCATCATCATAAGTCTTGGGAAAGTGAGAGTGAACCACGACATAATAAATCTTGATGAACAAAAGAAGTGGGCTAAAGGATTGGCCCATGAATATAATATGCCATTGCCACACTGGCTGGCATGAGTAAGAAGTGGCCACATGGACGCCTCGTGGTAAGAAGGTGGAGGTTGACCAATGAAGGCCCTAGAACTTTGAGAGGATATAAATTTTGATCCTGAGATCGGAATTGAGAATAGTTACAGTTGTTGGAAAATTATCGAAAAGTAGGAGATGATGGTATGATATAGAAGAGGTTTTGAGATAGTTGAGGAAAGAAAAGAATTATTACCCCATGCCTTAGAAGGAATTTAAGGTATTGGGTGTGTTGCAAAGTGGTATTAGAGTGAGGTTAAAAAACTAGGCCTAGATGGGCCAAAGATTAGTCACAACACTGGTAAAACAAGGCCAATATGAACCTGTTAGAAAGAATTTCCTTGCATTAAATGATTATTTATTATTTGCACTACCTTATTGAGAAGAAGGATTGCAGGTTGAAATTATGTTTTAGAATTTCATACAACATAAAAGTTGCAGATTGATCTACACATAAGAATCATAAATTTTACCTTGATGGAATGATAAATACTCCCACATGAGTGGGAATATACTGACGGTAAATTATGGAAATATTTCAATAAGAGGGGCATAAATGTTATAGAATTGTTGTAAGGCCATATGATTCCATGCGTGGATGAGATGAATTTTTTTATTTAAGTGAAATGTTGTCTATCTATTTGGGCAGGAATAATCTCTTGCATTTGTGAATGACTGAAATGGAAGAATCTTGTTAAGGGATGCTTAATATCAAAGAGTTAATGAACTAGTGATTGTAATGTTACCTCTAAGCATGGGAAGTTGGTTCCTCTGGAATTTATGATAGTTGTTTACATGAGGGATGAGAACCTTGTGGATCAAGGAATTGAGTATGGAATTGATAGAATCCTTGGAAATACTAATCACTGCTTGAATAAAATACTAAACCATGTATGTGTGATTCCTCGCGATTAGAGGACTGATGAAAGTTTGTAAGGTTAGTTTACTTGACCTGTAAGGGATGGAAATATGTATTTGATATTTTCTAGTTAAGCTAAAGTAAAGAAATAATCCTTTTTGGATTGTTGCTAATCCTCAAAGGAGGTAGAGTGATATAGGAATATGAGAAAATTTATAAGCTCATATATCTATTAAGAAATGTATATGTTGATTAACCTAAAGGCATGTATGTGCATGTGAATGCAAGAGAAGACAACTGGAATATAGATGCAATGTAGGAATGAGTAAAATTATTGATGAAAAAGTATATGTTGTAATGCATATGATAATGAGTAAGCATGTATGAAACATGAAAATAGACCTGGTATAACCTGTGATGGGTTGTGAAGTATGGTCTGTTGATGAGAAATTTAATTAAGGATGAATTGATATCAACAGGGAATTTAGCAACATAAATAAAAAGGTTGACAATGATGTTTGCATATAATCCTATGGGATTAAAATTTGTAATAGATCAATGAAGGAGCTGATCTAGAATATGGTTAAGGGAGTGCTTGGACATTCCCAAGAGACTGCTAGATCAGAAAACATCCAGAGAAGGATGATATCCATATAGTATGGCTTAATGTACTCAAGTAATAGTGGGAGGTGTTATCACTCCAGGAAACTCTCCTAGGCTGTATCTCAGAGATGCCTAGGAGAGTTTCCTGGAGTGATAACAAATTGGCGTCGTTTCTAGGGAAAGGAGATTGAAGCTCATCTTCCTTGGGAGACGACAAGATTCATCTATGATGATAGACAAAGTATGGACACATTTTCGGTTGTAATCATCTATCTGGCGATTCCATGAAGGACGGATTCAGTGGTAGCTCCATTGTTATGAAATCTGTTGGCGACTCCACTGGTATGAAATGAAGAAGATCTTAGCTAAGAGGTATGCCTTCTGTGATTTTGAAAATATTGTTGGTTTCCCTAATCCAGTACCTACTAGAGATGAATGGGAAAGAAGTATTCCCAGGTTTCGAGGAGAAGAGTGGGAAGTGCCAGTTGAACACTTGTTGGATTTTCATGACTTTATTCACCGGCTTGAAATTGTGCATGAGGATGTTCATATCAAGCTCTTTGGGTTTTCTTTAGAGGGGATTGTAGATTTTCATGCTACCTTTCATTTGTTTTGCAAAGAAATATTTTCAGCTGATCTTCTATATCCTGAATGTTGTCATGAATTTCATTTATTGACTAAAGACTTAGATAGTCATGAAGAGTATATTGTTATAGGGGATACCTCTCATTGTGACCTAGACATTGATGATCTTCATGATGGTATCCATAGTATAGATTCTTTTGACACTGTACAAAATGCATTTACTATCTTAAATTGTCATGAAGATCAGATTGTCCCATTTGAAAACTTGAAAAATGATAAACAAATTTTTATTTTAGCATGTGACAGAGTTGAATCTGTAGTAGATACTAAGGGCAGCCCTCAGTATTCTGATTTGCAGACAAAGAAAGATTGTAGCATATACAAAGAGGAAGATGGTATGCTGAAAATTTCAGATCAACAGTCCATCTTATATGACTCTCTAACAGAGGTTGAGCAACCCATATTCAGCATTGAAGGCAGCCAACATCACTTCAATTTTCAGTTGAAACAGTATCATAAAGAGGTATTTCTTTGTGTCTTTCATGACCCTTTTGCTGATTTTCTGGAATCCACGAGCAACCTAAATATCAAAACATTTTTTTCAGACGAAGATTGTTTCTGTCATCAACTATATTTCTGCATGTTACACTCTCTATTATTTTTGGGGTCAAAATCAAGAACAAGTTCAGTAAATCAGTTTATGACATGGCTTCATTGGAAGCATGATTTCACTTGATAAGAGGCAGTATGGTTGGTTAGTGTAGCAGTAGGCAGGAGAATTAGCTCTTCATATGAACAGATAAATTATATTTAGTTGTTATTTATTAAATAAGCAAAGCTTCCTGGGGACTTGCGCATTATGCTTCCCTTTCTCAAGACAATGGCCTTGTTCCCATTGTGGAGCCAGATATTCTGCTGGATGGAGACCATTCCATTGATAAAATCCTTGAAGTGGCAGAGAAAGTATGGACTGAGGTTTTCTTCTACTTGGCAGAGAACAATGTTGTTCGAGGGAATTTTGTTAAAACCCAGTATGTTGACTCCTGATGCTGAGCACAAGGAGAAAGCAACCCCACAATAGGTTGCAGATCACACTCTTGAAATTCTTAAGAGGATGGTGCCACGAGCATGGGTAATCACATCGAGCATCAAGGAGTTTTGCAATATCAATTATTCCAGCTCCTAATATTTTATCACAACCTGTACACTCTACTTCTGTAAGTTTCTTCTAGAAGGAAAGAAATAGAGAAGAAGAAACCACTTGGTCATAATCTGCATGATCTCTTCACCAATATATCATCACTGGTTCAGGGCAAGATACAGGGCACAAACAATCTACTGGAGCTGATTGAAAAGATAAACCTCGGGAACAACATGAAGATATTGCATGCTTTTAGAGTACTTTGTCATTGACCTGAGGAGTGTACTATTTCTATAATAATTGACATGGAATTTCCAAAGCCAGAGAAAGTTGAAATGGACGATCCAAGCCTCTATATTACAGATCTCAAATCCAAGGATTGTATGAGCTGATGCCATCTGAGTGTGTGCACTGTAAACAATGAAAGTTATACAACAAACTCTCACTAGTTGATTTGAGCAGGGTGCCTGGCATTATTCAGATGAAAGTGGCCTTGACCTCATTATCCATTTGTCCATTTTTGGTTATTGAACCTATTCTACAGTCAAAGCTTAATGATACGTTATTTAGCACTTGTTAAGATTTTGAATTAAGAAATAGTTGTTGTATCCTCAGCCTGGTGGTTCTTCTATGGTGTTGTGTCCTCTCTTCTTAATCCAAGAAAGTCCTTATAAGCCACAGCTGCAGAGATTACTTCATTTGCATCCAAAGATGAAACTATGATGTGAGCCCTACCTTGAAATTTTTGAGTGTTTCATTAATGTATACATTAACAAGTCTCTTGCAGGTGATGCCATCTAGATGTGTGCATTATAAATAACAAAATGCATGACCATTCTCTCTTCTAAAAGATTGTGAATCAATGAAAAGACATGCAAATCAAGATTACTGTCAAAGTAGTACTTACTATTGTAGATTTGGAAGAACACATTGGCTCTCTGATCATTTTTTTTATCAGAGAATACATATGGATGAGCTTGAGTTTTCAAAACAGATCTTTCGGTGGTTTAATCAGGCTCTCACAGTCTCCCTTAGCCACCGAAAGCAGAGCTTTCGGTGGCTTACAGGTTAGAATTTTGGCTCTCCTAGCCACCGGAAGCACAAAACAGGGAAGAATGCTACTCTTTTAGCACAAATCTAAGTGTTGTTGTTCCAGTTGGCACGAGAAAGGTTCCAAAGTGATGATCATAATTTAGAGCATCAGTTTTATTGCTCTGTTTCAGTTTGGGAGGTGTCAACAGCGTGAGGACGATAAAACTTCTTATCTATTTTTGGCAAAAGATGACTGGTTTTTCAGGGTGGCATTTTCGACCTCATCCATCAACATCTGAAGATCACTACAACTGTCAAATAATATGAATAATTTCAAGGCTACAGGTTTGCAGGGGATCATTTCTAAAGGCCAAACGACTCCATAGCTCAATGGTAAAGGCTACAGGAAAGTTACAGGTTTGCAAAAGATCAGTTGCAGGATTTGGATTAGGTTTTGAAATCATCTTTTGAGACACCATAGCCCAATGGATGCGAGGCATTGCTAGCAGGTTTACAGTTGAACATTTGTGGACAGATTGCAGAGATCTAGTAAGGCTATTAATGACTCCATAGCCTAATGGACTAGACACAATACAAAATTGTGGATGATTGTTGAGTGGGTTGCAGGGTTTTTAGATTAAATGGATAAGATAGTAGGTCTGCTTGTTCTTAAAACCTCATAGGGAGGCTTTCATCCCCAGAAGGAGCCAGATGTTAGCAACCAAAAAGTAATGGTATTTTTGGAGAATGTCCTCATTACTTTCTACTTGATTTATCGTTCCCTTAGGTATTTTGGCTAGTATCAGAGTCTCAATTCTTCATCAAGCCTAGAATAATATCCTATTAATCTTTTTTCCTAAGATTGCTTTGGCTTTTCCATCTTGAATTGCATTCAAAAATCCTGGTTATTAGAACCTAAACCTTAGTTTCTAGATCTTTTTATATTTACAAATAAAAATATACATTTTTATTTTGTAAATATAAAAATATCTAGAAACTAAGGTTTAGGTTCTAATAACCAGGATTTTGGAATGCAAGTCAAGATGGCAAAGCCAAAGAAATCTTAGCCAAAAATATTAATAGGAGATTATTCTAGGCTTGATGAAGAATTGAGACTTTGATATTAGCCAAAATACCTAAGGGAACGATAAATCAAGTAGCGAGTAATGAGGACATTCTCCAAAAATACCATTACGTTTTGGCTGCTAACATGAGGGAATAAGGTAAGGGTTCCCTTGATAAAGGTTTTTTGACCAAGAAATAGTAGGCATGAAAAGAGACTGGGAGTGGTTATATTGTTGCCTTGGGTAATGCTATAACTACCCATATAAATTCTGATTTGTGGAAGATTTTTTTAATAGGAAAGGGAAAGAGTGACCCTTGTTGGATGTTTCCATGAAGAGAGGGAAGCATCAATATGAATTATTATTGGGAGACTAGTCATGTGATTGACTGTAAACTCTCACTAAAAGAACATTGATCGAAAAGTTAAAATATCAATGTGTATGGATGACATAGAAAAAAGTGCAAACAAAAAACTTGCATGTTGACAATCAATATGCGTATATAGGTATATGCTTGAGTGCATGGTTTTAAGGGTTTCCTAGTATGAAAACTGATATTAAGACCAAATAAATATGAATATGAATGATATAAGAATGTGCAAGAAATGCACCTGTGTGGTGTACACACACACACACACACACACACACACACACATGAATATATGCTCAAAGGCACGGTACAACTACCTGGTTAAGTGAATTGTGAGGTAAGGATTGTACTGACCTAGATTGGATAATGTTATAGATGCATGGCTAACCCTATTTTGAGAGGTCTAGTTGTCTCGATTGAATGCAAAATTGAAGGGGGTTATATGCCACCCTTAAGAAAAGTTAGTGTAAGTATTAAAAGAGCAACAAGAAAGAAAGTGATTTGTTGTTGTTATGAAGGGAAAAATGAGTATGCCTTTGATAAATTGCATGAGAAGGATTGCGAAAAATCATGAATTTAATAATTTTAAATAAATATGTACATGAAATTTTAAAGAGTATCGATGGTGGATACACACACTACGTGATGCATATGGTTGAATGCATATAAGAACATTATGAATGAAAATTGATTGTAAATAGATGCACATCTTTGAATGTGTAGTTGAATGTATGTATGCTTAAATCCCTTTGGGATAGTGGGTAAACAACTGAAATGGTAAAGAGGATGCTAGCTCATGGGTTGAGAGAGTTTCAGGAAATGATGAATATATAAAACAAGGAATATTACATGCTAAGATTATTCCATGTGAAGTGTTGGTTGTGGATCCTAATTATCTTCCTAATTCATATGCAGGTCAAAGAAACTGTAGGATACACAATTCTTGCCCCTCCGCCCCCCCTCGGCCTTGAGCGAGCCAAAATGTTTTTATAATGAAAATAAAATATTGTAATTTTGTAGTCAATATGGATCGTTCATTATAATGTCCTAGATTTGATGGTAGAAGTTATGCTAGGGTTGTTTCCCCTAGAAGACAACCCCCTTTTATGAGGAATTGCATTGTGGGTGTGTGTGTAGTAGAGTGAATATTGTATTCTGAGAGAGGATACTGTGAGGGAAAAAAAGAGGAATCTACAATGGATCTGTTTTAGGTTGTATCCCTTCATTTGCTGGATAATAATAAAGAAAGGACCTGACAAATTTCTCTAGTGGACGTAACACACATTGGGTGAACCATGCATATCTTTGTCTCTATTGTATTGTGTATCTTCCATGTTTTATTTCCGAATTTGTTTTATTTTGTTTCTCTATGATCCTATTTTTATAAAAACTGGTATCAGATCCAAAGTTAACTCATAGGAAAAGAGGGTTCCTGGTTCGAGTGGGAGTAATGGAGGAAGATGGAAAGTTTAGGGTTGAGAAATTTAACGGAAAAAACTACCAGCTATGGAAGATGCAAATGGAATATTATTTATATCAGAAGGACCAATTCCTACCATTGGGAGGAATGGAAAATAAGTCGATGGACACAGAGGACGAAGAATGGGAGGTTCTTGATAGAAAGGCACTAGGAATGATATAGTTGTTCCTGATAGCATCAATGGATTTAAATATTTCAAAAGAAGAAACAATGGAGGATCTAATGAAGGCACTAGATAGACTATTCAACTAAGTTTTGTAAAAGTGACCTTTGGTGACAAGGTCAGGGATATTCTAATATTGTGCTCATTTCCATAAAGATGGAACAACTTGGTCATGGATGTAAGTAACTTTGTCTTTGGTTCAAACACTCTGAAATTTGATGATGTTATTGGTGTTATCCTTAGAAAAGAAATGCGACGAAAAACCATAGGTAATACATCGGGTAATGCATTGAACTTGGAGAACAGGGGAAGACAAAAGGAAAGAGTGTTCCCTGCACTCTTTCCTCTTTCCTTTTGTCTTCCAATATTGGGAAATATAGAGTGTTGGAATTTCGGGAAGAGATGACATATGAAGAAAGACTGCAAAGCTCCAAAGAAGCAAAGAGATGGAAAACAAGACAAAATTAGGAATCAAATGTAGCAAGTGATGTGTTACAAGATGCTTTGATTCTTTCTCTAGACAATATTGTTGAATCTTGGGTAGTAGATTCAGGGGCATCATTTCATGCCACACCCCATAGGAAATATTTCCAAGATTATGTTCAAGGTGATTTTGGACAAGTTTATTTGGGTCATGATGAACATTGTCAAATTGTTGGAATGGGTAAGGTAAAAATAAATCAAAATAATGAAAACCAATGGTTACTGAAAGAGGTGAGACATATACCAGAACTAAGAATAAACAATATTTCAATAGGGAAGTTGGTAAGTGAAGGTTGTACATCTATATTTACAGATAAGGCATGGAAGGTCACTAAAGGATCACTTGTAATGGAAAAAGGAGAGAAGGTAGGTACATTTTATTTATGTTTTATTAATTATGACTCTTCTATCTCTTTAGATTCTACATGAGTGGATACAACACTGTGGAATAATAGGCTTAGACACATGAGTGAGAACAAGATGCAAATAATTCACAAAAGGAATTTGTTCCTTGGTCTTAAACAAGTTGATTTGGATTTCTATGAGCACTGTGTTTATGGAAAACAAAAGAGAATCATATTTCTCAAAGTCAGAAAAGAAAAGAAGAGTGAAAATTTGGATCTTATGCGTAAAAATGTATGGGTACTAGCTTAGTATCATCTCTTGGTGGCTCTCGTTATTATGTTACTTTTATTGATGATGCAACTAGAAAAACTTGGGTTTACTGCATTCGACAAAAATATGATGTTTTTGATAATTTTAAGAAATGGAACAATGCAACAAGGAGTTTGATGAATATTGTTCATACCATGGGATTTGTAGATAAAAATAAGTTCTAGGAACACCACAAGAAAATGGTGTGTTAGAAAGGATGAATAGGATAGTCATGGAACGTGCAAGGAGTATGAGATTGCATGTTGGGTTTCCATTACAGTTCTAGGAAGATGTTGTAGATATTTTTGTTTACTTAATAAACAAAGGACCTTAAATTTCTTTGGATGGTGGCATTCTAGAGGATGCATGGACAACTAAAAAGATAAACTATTCATTTATGAAGACTTTTAGTTGTGAAGCATTTTTTTATATTGATAAAGAAAATAGAACAAAGATTGAAGAAAAATCCAAGAAGTGTAGCTTTATTTGATATGGTGTTAATGATTTTGGTTATTTCTTATGGGATTATGAAAATAACAAAACAATTAGGAGTAGATATGTCATATTCAATGAGAATTTAATGTACAAAGATCAGTTGCAGGGAAGGAAACAGGAAGAAGAAACGCCAGAATACACAATGCTTGATGAGATCACTGAAAAAGAAACTCCAAAGGCACCAGAAAATAAAAAAAGTACAACAACAGGAGAAAAAACTACCTCAAATTCCTGCAAGTGTTGTTAGAATATCTACCAGGTTAATTAGACCCCCGGAATGATCCTCTCTTTCACTGTATTATTTATTGTTGATTGAGTCTAGTGAACCAGAAAGTTATGAAGATGTAATGCAGGTAGACACTAAAAAGAAGTGGGAGCAAGGCATGAAAGAGGAAATGGATTCCTTGGTAAATATCTAGACTTGGAACTTGGTTTAGTTGAATATAGGAAAAAGAGCATTGAATAATAAATGGGTTTACAGGTTGAAGGAAGAAGATGGAGGAAAAAAGTGGTACAAGGCCATACTTCTTGTAAATGGGTTTGCACAAAACAAAGGTATATATTTTGATGAAATATTTTCTCGTATTATTAAAATGACTTCGATTAGGACCATTTTAAGTCTTGTGGCAGTAGAATATTTTCATCTTGAACAGTTAGATGTAAAAGCTTATTTTCTCCATGAGGATTTTGATGAAGATATTTATATGTAGAAATCACAGGGGTGTGAGGTCAAAGAGAAGGAGAATTTGGTATGCAGGTTGAAGAAGAGATTGTATGTCCTAAAGAAAGCTCCAAGGTAGCGGTATTTGAAGTTTGTAATGTTTATGACTGAACAAGGTTATAGTAGATGCCATTATGATCACTGTGTTTAATATAAGAGGCTAGAAAATGAAATCTATATTATCGTGTTATTGTATGTAGATGGCATGCTTGCTGCAAGGTCTAACATGCAGGATATAAATGTTCTCAAGAACAAATTAGATAATTCATTTGTGATGAAGGATTCAGGTGCTACAAATAAAATTATTTGTATGAGAATAACAATAGATAGGAAAAATCACAAATTGAAAAGGGTGAGTACATAGAGAAGGTGTTGGAGAGGTTTAGAATGCAGAATGCAAAATCAGTTATCACACCTTTGGCCAACCATTTCAAATTAACCAAAGAAATGTGTCCCAAGACACAGGACCAGACAAAATACATGTCCAAGGTCCCTTTTCATCATCAGTTGGCAGCTTGATGTATGTGATGGTGTGCACAAGACCAAATATTTCACATGCAGTGGGAGTTGTGAGTAGGTATATGAACAATCCAGGTAAAGAACATAGGGAGGAATTAAAGTGGATTTTCAGGTGTTTGATAGGTATTAGTACTCACACATTATGTTTTGGAGGTTTAGAAACTATTCTACAGGGATATGCTAATTCAGATATGGAAGGTGATAAATATAGAAGGAGGAGAACTACATGGTATGTTTTTAATGAAGGTGGAACAAAAATAAGTTGGATTTCAAAACTGCAAAAGGTTGTTTCACTTTCAACAACGAAAGAAAAATATGTTGCTTCTACAGATACTAGTAAAGAGATGATTTGGGTACAGAGGTTTATGGAATAATTGGGAAAACAACAGGAGAATAACAGGTTGTACTGTGACAGCCAGAGTGTCATTCATCTTGCAAAGAACTAAACCTTCCATTCTAAGACTAAGCATATACAACTCATGTACCATTTCATATGGTCCATTTTGGAAAATGGACAATTGAAGCTGGAAAAGATACATACTAGCCAGAATCCTGCAGACATGTCAACAAAGGTAGTAACCAAGGAGAAACTGAGTTCCTTCTCAGTTTCAGTTGGTCTTCAAACATGAAGGTAAAGATGAGAAATTTTCGAGGTCCAAGGTGGATCATAGTTCAATAGGTACAAAAGCAATGGATTTGTTGTGATCAGTCTCCAAGCGAGAGATTGTTGGTTGTGGAACCTAATTATATTCCTAATTCATTTGCAGGTTAAAGAAATTGTAGGATACATAATTCTCTTCCCCCCGACTCTGAGGGGGACACAATTTTTTTATAATGAAATTCAAATATTTTAATTTCATAGTCAATATGGACCATTCATTATAAGGTCATAGATCTGATGGTCGAAGCTATGTTAGGGTTTTTTTCCCTAGAAGGAAACCCTCTTTTATGAGGAATTGTGTTGCGAGTGTGTGTGTAGTAGAGTGAATATTCTATTATGAGAGAGAATATTGTGAGAGAAAGAAGAGGAAGTTACAAAAGATGTGATGTAGGTTGTATCCCTTCATTTGTTGGATAATAATAAGGGAAGGACTTGGAAAATTTATTTGGTGGAGGTAGACCACATTGGGTGAAACAAATATATATATATATGTGTGTGTGTGTGTGTGTGTGTGTGTGTGTGTGTGTGTGTGTATCTTCTGTGATTTATTTCCGCATTTGTTTTATTTTATTGCTCTACGATCTTGTTTTTCTAACATGAAGGAACTATGTAGAAAATTTGTTAATGGGACAAAAACATAATGTTAAATGACTGCTAGAAAGGAAGTCAGTAGGCTACAAATCCTATTCGCATAAGAATCCTCGATTACATTTTAAAACATAATGCATGAATGGAAAATTAAGATATGACAGAAACTTGACAACCTTGATTTTATTTGGTAAATGTGCAAAATGCACTGACTCACAATAAAATTATGAGCTAGTTGGGGATGTTGGAGTATTTGTTACATACAGGAAACGTCAATATAATATTGACTAAAAACTGGTCAAGGAACATAGTAGAAAAATCCCAAATGGGATGGTATGAATAAACAATAAGTGAGAAAAGAAGGAACACTTTCCTCACTTTAAAACTATGAATTATGAGGTAGAGTTGTGTACTTTAAAAGAACATCTATGAAATCAAGTACAGCTAGTAAAAGAAAAATAAACTAATGAATATGTTTAAATAAAACAATCATGGTTAAATCATGTTATGCAAAGGCAGTGAAGCCTTGAAAATAGGTCAATAGAACTGAAAATTTATGATTGTGTAATAGTCGCAAATAGGGAAGAGGTTGAATCTACATCGTAGATTTCGCAGGTCACATATGTACACCATGTAAAATTTTGGATCTAGGTGTTAACCTTCAAGTAAAGTGACGTCACTGTCATGCTCTGAATCATTGATATCAAGGGCTATGAGTTGTAGGATCTGGGGAAGGTGCACTTTGGTGCAACATCATCAAAAGTCTTGGGAAAGTGAGAGTTAACCACTGGATAAGAAATCTTGATGATCATGAGAAGTGGGCCAAAGGATTAGCCCATGAATCTAACATGCCACTTCCACATCGATTGGAGGGAGTAAGAAGTGACCATGTGGATTGTTAGTTACTTGCGGGATGACCTAGGTTCTAACTACAGTATTACCAACAATCCTTCGACCATCAACCCTTCTAGATACCAGAAGGAAACACAACGAACAAAGTGCATTTCACAGTCTCACCCAAGATGGCTTCAATGGGTGGCCATGGGACATAGATGTCTACAACCTTGGGATGGGATGTGTTTCTCTCTTAGGGGAATCAGATCTACTCTTTGTTATACCTCAAACCATCATTAGATATTAGTTTAGACCAATAGCACTAATATTCCAATAAGACTTCACTATCCATTATAAAAAAAAATATCCAATGGTAGGTATTCATCTACTGTAACATAATATTCAAATCTAAACACTAGCTATGACATTCATTTACTTAGTGAACAATAATGTAACCTTTATCAAATAACATATTCATCATAAATCTTGTTAAATCAAAATAACAGTAAGAAATGTAACCATTCATACACATGACATAGATATACCATAGTTCACCCCCTCCTGGGCTACATCCACAAAGATTTGTCGCTTGGGCTCTTTATTCATATTCTTGCAAAATCCAGTGCTACACACTGTACAATTCTTCTGCCACTACATTCGATCTCCATAGATCGTAAAATTCTCTCAACAAGACCTCCTACTCAACAAAAGGATCTACTACATCCTCAACAACACACACACCAACAAAAAGGGAAACCTCTTCATCGTCCTAATACATTCTACTTATATACAAATGGGATGATTGTTGGTTGTGGAGCCTGATTATCTTCATGATTCAGGGGTCTTTGTTTTCAGCTGTGTTTATACCCCGTGAATACTTTACACCCTGGAAGAATGTACACTCCTCCATGTGGGGGAGTGCAAGGGGGGGTTCGGGGGAAAATCCCCTGAAGGAATGTTAGGATATTTAGACACTTAGGAGTTAGTTAAGATCTACTTGGTCTAATATGTCATTAGGTAAAAGTGTGTTTCTTTAGTATGCATTAGTATGCATTTGTAGTTAGG
>SNQJ01S0082388.1:69927-80951 GCA_010110895.2 Picea sitchensis
TGTTGATCTTTGATCTGGTTATGTGAGTGGTTACTGAAGGTGTTCATCCTCTGTTGGAATACCTGTGTTGTCGAACAAGGAAAAATTGCCTTGTAAATGTGTATTGTAATTTCATAGTAAATATGGACCGTTCATTATGAGGTCGCAGATCTGCCGGTAGAAGTTATGTTAGGGTTTTTTTCCCTAGAAGAAAACCCTCTTTTATGTAGGAAATGTATTGTGGCTATGTATCATTGTGAATATTGTATTATGAGTGAGAAGACTATGAGAGAAAAAAAAGGAAGTTATAGCAGGTGTGTTGTAGGTTGTATCCCTTCATTTGTTGGATAATAATAAAGGAAGGACCTGAAAATTTCTCTGGTGGATGTATCCCACACTGGGTGAAACACATATATCTGTGTCTCTATTGTATTGTGTATATTCTATGTTTTATTTGCGCATTTATTTTATTTTATTGCTCCAGGATCCTATTTTTCTAACAATTGGTATCAAAGCGAAAGGTAACTCGTAGGAAAATAGGGTTCCTAGTTTGAGTGGGAGCAATGGCGGAAGATGGAAAATTTAGGATCGAGAAATTAATGGCCAAAACTACCAGTTATGGAATATGCAGATGGAAGATTATTTACATCAGAAGGATCTATTCCTACCATTGGGTGGAATAGAAAATAAGTCGATGGCCATGAAGGATGAAGAATGGGAGGTTCTTGACAGAAAGGCACTAGGAAAAATACGACTGAGTCTGACAACGTTGGTGGATTTCAATATTTCGAAAGAAAAGACAACGAAGGAGTTGATGGATGAATTCCCTAAACTGTATGAAAATCCCTCGACGTTAAATAAGGTATTTATAATTAATATATTATTTAATATGAAGATGTCAGAAGGTGGGTCTGTTGCATATCATTTAAATGAATTTAATACGGTTACTAATCAACTAATTTATGTAAAATTGGACTTTGATGATGAAGTCAGGGCTCTTCTAATTGTGTGCTCATTGGAAGAAAGATGGAATATTTGGTTATGGCTGTAAGTAACTTTAACTCTAGTTCAAACACTTTAAATTTTGATGATGTTTTTGGTGTTATCCTTAGTGAGAAAATGCAACGGAAAGGCACGGGTGAGACATCAAGTAATGCGTTGAACATGGAGAACAAGGGAAGACAAAAGGATATAGGAAAGGGCTCAGGAAACCATGGGAATTCTATAAAGTGAAGATCCAAATCTAGACTGGGAAAGATAGAGTGCTAGAATCGCGGGAAGAAAGGACATCTGAAGAAAGACTACAGAGCTCCAAAGAAACAAAGAGATGGACAACAAGAGAAAAATCAGGAAACAAATGTAACATGTGATGTGTTACAATATGCTTTGATTCTTTCTGTAGATAATATTTTTGAGTCTTAGGTAGTATATTTAGGGGCTTCATTTCATGCCACACCCCATAGGGAACATTTTCTATATTATGTTCAAGTTGATTTTGGATAGGTTCATTTGGGTGATGATGCACCATGCAAAATTGTTGGAATGGGAAAGGTAAAAATGAAGCAAAGGAATGGGAACCAATGGTTGTTTAAAGACATAAGACATGTTCCAGATATAAGAAAAATGCAATTTCAACAGGGCAATTGGCAAGTGAAGGTTGTATATCCATATTTACAGATAAGGTGTGGAAGGTCACCAAAGGATCATTGGTGATATCAAAATGAGAGAAGGTAGGTACATTGTATTTATGTACTGGTAATACTAACTCTTCTATCTCTTTATATTCTATAGGATTGGATACAACACTGTGGCATCATAGGCTTGGACACATGAGTGAGAAGGGGATGCAGATACTTCACAAAAAAGAATTGTTTCTAGATCTTAAACAAATTGATTTGGATTTATGTGAGCATTGTGTTTATGGAAAACAAAAGAGAGTCATATCTCTCAGAGTAGGAAAATAAAAGAAGAGTGAAAGGTTAGAGCTTGTTCATACAAATGTGTGGGGACCAACTCAGGTATCATCTCTTGGTGGCTCTCGTTATTATGTTACTTTTATTGATGATGCAACTAGAAAAACTTGGGTTTATTCTATTTGACAAAAATCTGATGTTTTTGATACTTTTAAGAAATGGAAATATTTGGTTGAAAATGAGATAGGAAAAAAGTTTGAAGTGTCTTAGATCAGATAATGGAGGCGAATATTACAACAAGGAGTTTGACGATTGTTGTTCATGCCATGGGATTTGTAGAGAGAAGACAGTTCCAGGAACACCACAATAAAATGGTGTGTCAAAAAGGATGATCATGACAATCATGGAGCCTGCAAGGAGTATGAGATTGCATGTTGGTTTTCCCTTACAATTCTGGGCAGATGATTTAGATATTGTTTTTTACTTAATAAACAAAGGACCTTCAAGTTCTCTGTATGGTGGAATTCTATAGGAGGCATGGACAGGTAAAAAGGTAAACTATTCCTTTTTTAAGGCTTTCCGCTCTGAAGCATTTGTCGATATTAATAAAGAAAATAGAACTAATCTTGAGGCAAAATCCAAGAAGTGTAAATTTATTAGATACTGTGTTAATGGTTTCGGTTATCGCTTATGGGATTATGAAAATCAAAAAATCATTAGGAGTAGAGATTTCATATTCAATGAGAAGGTCATGTACAAAGATCAGTTGTAGGGAAAGATACAAGAAAAAATAAAAACCAGAATACACAGTGCTTGATGAGATCACTGAAAAAGAAATTCCAAAGGAACCATAAAATCAAAATTTACAACAACATGAGCATAAGGTACCTCAAACTCTTGTAAGTGTTTTTAGAAGATATACCAGGTTAAGTAGACCCCCTAAAAAATACTCTCCTTCATTGTATTATTTATTGTTGACTGATTCTGGTGAACCATAATTTTATGAAGAGGAAATGTAGGTAGAAACAAAAAAGAAGTGGGAGCAAGGTATGAAAGAGGAAATGGATTCCCTGGTAAATAAAGAGACTTGGGATTTGGTTCAGTTTCCTGTAGGCAAAAGAGCATTGCAGAATAAATGGGTTTACAAGTTGAAGGAAGAAGATGGAGGAAAAAAATCATACAAGGCTAGACTTGTTGTAAAATGGTTTGCACAAAAGAAAGGTACAGATTTTGATGACATATTTTCTCATGTTGTTAAAATGACTTCAATTAGGACTATTTTAAGTCTTGCGGTAGTAGAATATTTTCATCTTGAACAATTAGATGTAAAAACAACTTTTCTCCATGGGGATTTGAAGGAAGAGATTTATATGCAACAACCATAGGGGTATGAGGTCAAAGGAAAGGAGAATTTGGTATGCAGGTTGAAGAAGATCTTGTATGGCCTAAAGCAAGCTCCAAGGCAGTGGTATTTGAAGTTTGATGGGTTTATGATAGAACAAGGTTATAGTAGATGTCATTATGATCACTATGTTTATTTTAAAAGGATAGAAAATGGAAGCTATATTATCTTGATATTGTATGTAGATGGCATGCTTGTTGCAGGGTATAATATGTAGGATATAAATTTTCTCAAGAATAAATTAGCTAATTCATTTGCGATGAAGGATTTGGGTGCTACAAAGAAAATCCTTGGTATGAGAATAATAATGGACAGGAAAAATAAAAAATTGTCATTGTCTTAGGGTGAGTACATAGAGAAGGTTTTGGAGAGGTTTAGAATGCAGAATGAAAAATCAGTTATTACACCTTTGCACAAAAGAGAGGTATATATTTTGATGAAATATTTTCTCCTATTATTAAAATGACTTTGATTGGGACCATTTTAAGTCTTGTGGCAGTATAATATTTGCATCTTGAACAGTTAGATATAATAACTTATTTTCTCCATGAGGATTTTGATGAAGATATTTATATGTAGAAATCACAGGGGTGTGAGTTCAAAGGGAAGGAGAATTTGGTATGAAGAAGATCTTGTATGTCCTAAAGAAATCTCCAAGGTAGTGGTATTTTAAGTTTGGAATGTTTATGACTGAACAAAGTTATAGTGGATGCCATTCCGATCACTATGTTTAATATAAGAGGCTAGAAAATGGAATCTATATTATCTTGCTATTGTATGTAGATGACATGCTTGTTGCAAGGTCTAACAAGCAGTATATAAATGTTCTCAAGAAGAAATTAGATAATTCATTTGTGATGAAGGATTCAAGTGCTACAAATAAAATACTTGGTATGAGAATAACAATAGATAGGAAAAATCACAAATTGACAAGGGTGAGTACATAGAGAAGGTGTTGGAGAGGTTTAGAATGCAGAATGCAAAACCAGTTAGCACACCTTTGGTCAACCATTTCAAATTAACCAAAAAAATGTGTCCCAAGACATAGGAGAAGACAAAATACATGTCCAAGGTCCCTTATTCATCATCAGTTGGAAGCTTGATGTATTCGATGGTGTGCACAAGACCAAATATTGCACATGTAGTGGGAGTTGTGAGTAGGTATATGAAAAATCCAGGTAAAGAACATTGAGAGGAATTAAAGTGGATTCTTAGGTGTTTGACAGGTATTAGTACTCATGCATTATGTTTTGGAGGTTTAGAAACTATTCTATAGGGATATGTTGATTCAGATATGGAAGGTGATAAAGATAGAAGGAGGAGAACTATAGGGTATGTTTTTAATGAAGGTGGAACAACAATAAGTTGGATTTCAAAATTACAAAAGGTTTTTTCACTTTCAACAACGTAAGAAGAATATGTTTCTTCTACAGATACTAGTAAAGAGATGATTTGGCTACATAGGTTTATGGAATAATTGGGAAAGAAACAGGATGATAACAGGTTGTATTGTGACAACCATAGTGTCATTCATCTTGCAAAGAACTCAACCTTCCATTCTAAGACTAAGCATATACAACTCATGTACCATTTCATATGGTCCATTTTGGAAGATGGACAAATGAAATTGGAAAAGATACATACTAGACAAAATCCTGCAGACATGCTAGCATAGGTAGTAACCAAGGAGAAACTGAGTTCCTTCTCAGTTTCAGTTAGTCTTCAAACATGAAGGTGAAGATGAGAAATTATCCAGGTCCAAGGTGGATCATAGTTCAATAGGTACAAAAGCAATGGAGTTGTTGTGATTAGTCTCCAAGCGAGATATTTTTGGTTGTGGAGCCTAATTATATTCCTAATTCATATGTAGGTTAAAGAAACTGTAGGATACACAATTCTCTCCCCCTCGGCTCTGAGGGGGACACCATTTTTTTTATAATGAAATTCAAATATTTTAATTTCATAGTCAATATGGACCATTCATTATAAGGTCATAGATCTGATGGTAGAAGCTATGTTAGGGTTTTTTTCCCAAGAAGGAAACCCTCTTTTATGAAGAATTATGTTGCGGGTGTGTGTGTAGTAGAGTGAATATTTTATTATGAGAGAAGATATTGTGAGAGAAAGAAGGGGAAGTTACAACAGATGTGATGTAGGTTGTATCCCTTCATTTGTTGGATAATAATAAGGGAAGCACTTAGAAAATTTCTTTGGTGGAGGTAGACCACATTGGGTGAAACACATATATCTGTGTATCTTCTATGTTTTATTTCCGCATTTGTTTTATTTTATTTCTCTACGATCCTGTTTTTCTAACATGAAGGAACTGTGTAGAAACTTTGTTAATGGGACAAAAACATAATGTTAAATGACTGCTAGAAAGGAAGTCAGTAGGCTACCAATCCTATTCGCATAAGAATATTGGATTACATTTTAAAACATAATGCATGAATGGAAAATTGAGATATGACCGAAACTTGACAACCTTGATTTTATTTGGTAAATGTGAAAAATGCACTGACTCACATTCAAATTATGAGCTAGTTGAGGATGTTGGAGTATCTATTACATACAGGAAATGTCAATATAATATTGACTAAAAACTAGTCAAGGAACATAGCAGAAAAATCCCAAATGGGATGGATTGCATAAGCAATAAATAAGAAAAGCATGAACACTTTCCTCACTTTAAAACTATGAATCATGAGGTAGAGTTGTGTACTTTAAAAGAACAATTGTGAAATCAAGTACAACTAGTAAAAGAAAAATAAACTAATGAATATGTTTAAATAAAACAATCATGGTTAAACCATGTTATGCAAAGGCAGTGAAGCCTTGAAAATAGGTCAATAGAACTGAAAATTTCTAACTATGTAATAGTCGGAAATAGGGAAGATGTAGAATCTACATCGTAGATCTCGTGAGTCACATATGCACACCATGTAAACTTTTGGATCTAGGTGTTAACCTTCGCGTAAAGTGACGTCTTTGTCATGATCTAATCCGTCAATATCAAGGGCTATGAGCTATAGGATTTGGGGAAGGTGCACTTCGATGCATCATCATCAGAAGTCTTGGGAAAGTGAGAGTTAACCATTGGATAAAAAATCTTGATGATGATGAGAAGTGGGCCAAAGGATTAGCTCATGAATCTAACATGCCATTGCCACACCGACTGGAGTGAGTAAGAAGCAACCATGTGGATTGTTAGTTACTTGTGGGATGGCCTAGGTTCTAACTATAGTATTACCAACAACCCTTCGACTATCGACCCTTCTGGATACCAGAAGGAAATACAACACACAAAATGCATTGCGCAGTCTCACCCAAGATGGATTCAATGGGTGGCCACATGAATTATATGTCTACAACCTTGGGATGGGATGTGTTTCTCTCTCAGGTGAATCAATAATACTCTTTGTTAGCCCTCAAACCCTCATTAGATCTTAGTTTAGACCAATAACACTAATATTCCAATAAGACTTTATTATCCATTATAACAAAATTTATTCAATGGTAGGTATTCATCTACTGTAACATAATATTCAGATCTAAACACTAGCTATGACATTCATTTACTTAGTGCACAGTAATGTAACCTTTATCAAATAAAATATTCATCATAAAGCTTGTTAAATCAAAATAACAGTAAGAAATGCAACCATTCATACACATGACATAGATATACCGTGGTTCACCCACTCCTGGGCTACGCCCACAAATATTTGTTGCTTGGGATCTTTATTCATATTCTTACAAAATCCAGTGCTACATACTGTACAATTATTTTTCCACTACATCCGATCTCCATAGATCGTAAAATTCTCTCAACAAAACCTCCTATTCAAAAAAAGGATCTACTACATCCTAAACAATACACACACCATCAAAAAGGGAAACCTCTTGATCGTCCTAATACATTTTACTTATATAAAAATGGGATGATTGTTGGTTGTGGAGCCTGATTATCTTCATGATTCAAAGGTCTTTGTTTTCAACCATGTTTATACCCCATGAATACTTTACACCCCGAAAGAATGTACACTCTTCCATGTGGGGGAGTGCACGGGGGGTTTGGGGGCAAAGCCCCTGAAGGAAAATTTGCCTTGTAAATGTATATTGTAATTTCATAGTAAATATGGACCGTTCATTATAAGGTCACAGATCTGATGGTAGAAGTTATGTTAGGGTTTTTTTTCCCTAGAAAGAAACCCTCTTTCATGTGGGAAATGTATTGTGGCTACGTATCATTGTGAATATTGTATTCTGAGTGAGGAGACTGTGAGAGAAAGAAGAGGAAGTAATAGAGGGTGCATTGTAGGTTGTATCCCTTCATTTGTTGGATAATAATAAAGGAAGGACCTGGAAATTTCTCTCGTGGATGTATCCCACACTGGGTGAACCACATATATCTGTGTCTCTATTGTATTGTGTATCTTCTGTGTTTTATTTGTGCATTTGTTTTATTTTATTGCTCCAGGATCCTATTTTTCTAACAATTGGTATTAGAGTGAAAGGTAACTTGCAGGAAAATAGGGTTCCTGGTTTGAGTGGGAGCAATGGCAGAAGATGAAAAAATTAGGGTCAAGAAATTTAATGGCCAAAACTACCAGTTATGGAAGATGCAGATGAAAGATTGTTTATATCAGAAGGATCTTTTACTACCATTGGGTGGAATAGAAAAGAAGCCAATAGCCATGAAGGACGAAGAATGGGAGGTTCTTGACAAAAAGGCACTAGGAATGATATGGATGAGTCTGACAACATTGGTGGCTTTCAATATTTCGAAAGAAAAGGCAATGAAGGAGTTGATGGATGCATTCGCGAAACTGTATGAAAAACCCTCAACGTTCAATAAGGTATTTCTAATTAAGATATTATTTAATATGAGGATGTCAGAAGGTGGGTTTGTTGTAGATCATTTAAATGAATTTAATACAGTTACTAATCAACTAAGTTCTGTAAAAGTGGACTTTGATGATGAGGTCAAGGATCTTCTAATCATGCGTTCATTGCAAGAAAGATGGAACCGTTTGGTTATTTCTGTAAGTAACTCTATCTCTTGTTCAAACACTTTAAACTTTGATGGTGTTTTTGGTGTTATCCTTAGTGAGTAAATGCGAGGGAAAAGCATGGGTGAAACATCAAGTAATGTGTTTAACATGGAGAACAGGGGAAGACAAAAGGATAGAGAAAAGGGCTCAGGAATATAGATTGGGAAAGATAGAGTGCTATAATTGTGGGAAGAAAAGACATCTAAAGAAAGACTACATAGCTCCAAAGAAGCAAAGAGATGGACAACAAGAGAAAAATTAGTAAACAAATGTAACAGGTGATGTGTTACAATATGCTTTGATTCTTTCTATAGATAATATTTTTGAGTCTTGGGTAGTATATTTAGGGGCTTCATTTCATGCCACACCCTATAGGAAAATTTTTCTAGATTATGTGCAAGTTGATTTTGGATAGGTTCATTTGGGTGATGATGTACCATGCAAAATTGTTGGAATGGGAAAGGTAAAAATAAAGCAAAGGAATGGGAACCAATGGTTGTTGAAAGATGTAAGACATGTTCTAGATCTAAGAAAAAATGTAATTTCAACAGGGCATTTGGCAAGTGAAGGTTGTGTATCCATATTTACATATAAGGTGTGGAAGGTCACCAAAGGATCATTGGTGATATCAAAATGAGAGAAGGTAGGTACATTGTAATTATGTACTGGTAATACTAACTCTTCTATCTCTTTAGATTCTACAGGAGTGGATACAACATTGTGTCATCATAGGCTTGTTTAAATGTGTTGAACCTGCACATAATATATCTAGCTAGAAAATACTACACACATTTGGAGAGAGAAATTGAGAAAGAAGAAGCAAGATAGAAAGAATGGAAGAATTCTCATTCACTATGTTCCACACTCAAAGAGTGAATAATTTACAATATATATAGGATACATGAGTAAATAATAAGCCATAGTGGTCTTCTAGAGTGATCTGGACACACACTAGTAGTTACGGGAGTGAACTACCACCTAGTCTAGTCTCTCAGGAAGTTGTGGGAGTGAACTGGCACCTAGATACTAGTCAAATAGTCTTCAGTTAACTGTCTGAACAAAGAGTAGTGAGTTCGTGATGATCCCAATGTTGCATGGTGACAAAACCAATGCAACATCTAAACTCAACTCAACTAGTCAAAATGAAATGTCAACTGAAAGAGAATATTCTCCAAGTGGAATATTCTCTCCTAAAATATAGGAGTCTGGATAATGACTAATTATGACTAATAAACAAGGAATAACCTTAGGAAAAATAAATCCTAGGTGTGTGTGAAGTAACTCCAACGCCCCCCCTGAACATGACTATGGTGAAAATAAAGAATGGGTCCTGGCAATGAGGCCATGTTAGGTACCCAAATATAAAAGATACATTGAACTAAATGAGGAAAGAGGGAAAACCTCATGGGAAACCCCCCCCTTCAAATTAAAATGCATAAAAAAATAAAAATGAGAAGGAACAAAAAGCAGTTGCTAAGCAACCTTGTCCTTCACTCCAAGAAGACCTCGCAACTGTGCAAGTTTGTGCTCGTTGAAGATTCTGTTGAAGATGTAGATGTCTGCACGGATATGATGAAGTATATGAATCATTGATATTTCCACACATATCCACTTTATCTTCTCATTATGAATAAGATCCAAATAAAGTTTGGATGAAATTTTGAAAACCGTACGACCGTTTCCAGGAAAATGCTAAAATTTTGTTGATTTTGAAACGATCATAACTTCACTTTCCAGACTCCATTTCGGACGATTTGTTTTTTGAAATTGGATATTTTTTCGAGAGGAATTCAAATATCCAATTTGTTTCTGCAAATTTTTCTAAAAAAATATTAGAATGGTGTATGATGTGCGCGGCTCCCTTTTTGACTCATGAGATGCATGCATGGTGCATGCAAAAGTGTCTGCATGTGACTCCTGAGATGCATGCCATATATTTTCCACATGAATTTCAGAAAACAAATCTTAAATGGAGTAGACATCATCTTAAATTAGTGGAATACAAATTTATGCAAATACTTTTGTAGAAGACTCTTCATAATAAGAGGCTTGATCTTCTTATGGTTTCTCTTCTGGCTCTATCTGTTTGACCTCCTGTATGAAATCTTCACAATATTATTTATTCCCAAATAGAACCTCCAATATGGTCCATAATTCATTTGGAGTTGATCCTTGTGATTCTTCATATACTTGATGGAAAAGTTTGGGAAAAACAGACATGCCGATACTTCCTATGGCCATATCTTGTCTATTGAGAAAGTCATTTTTCTCATCGACAGAATCAAGCTCTACTTCCATTGCCATAGTTATTTGGAACAAGCCTCTACATCTAAGATGAAGCATAATTTTTGTCTTCCATTCCAAATAGTTATGAGGTGTGAGAAGTATTTCCGGCGAATAATCCATCTTTTTGTTGTCTTCAATCTTTTGTACCTGCAAAAAATGATTTGGTGTATCTTTTGCTTAGTATCCTGTCAGCTATGATACCATGTAAATGTGTTGAACATGCACATAATATATCTAGCTAGAAAATACTACACACATTTGCAAAGAGAAATTGAGAAAGAAGAAGCAAGATAGAAAGAATGGAAGAATTCTCATTAATCATATTCCACACTCAAAGAGTGAATAATTTACAATAGATATAGGATACATGAGTAAATAATGAGACATAGT
>SNQJ01S0082388.1:80961-95139 GCA_010110895.2 Picea sitchensis
ATGGATGATGATAAATTAAAATGATGAATAACATGCATGTAAATAGGAAAAATAAAATAATATATATATATTATAAACAAATTGTCGTGTATTCCATAATCTCTAATTTATAGAATAAAGAAAAATTAATAATGGATTCTCTTACGTTAATTTATTAGTCCCTACCACATCTACCATTAATAAAAAGTTACGAATTTAAAAATAAAATGGATATATTAAATGGCGCATTATTTTTTTGGTTTTAAAGAAGGGATTAAAAAAAAAAATAGGGAAACTAAATAAAAAGGGGAAACATAGAAAATTAATAAATTAAAGAAATTAATTGTGGAAAAAGGTGGGGGGGGATGAGTGACACTTGTAGGACAGAGAAATTTGAGGGTTTTTCATTAAAACTTAAATTAAATAAGATTTAGGGTGGGAGACTCCATAAAAGAAAGGGGGAAGGGGGAAAAAAGGGGGGTTGTTAGGTATTGTTATGCTGCCGAAATGGGGACTGGACTGATTGCTTGTGAGGAGTTGGGAATTTCTCAGCTTGTAATAGAGTGGTAGCTCAGCCGTGGAGGCGAGATGGGAAGCTAGGTATACCATTTGGACTGTGTGTGGCCCCTTTGCGGCTCGGGGGGCTAAGGGGGAAGCAGAGTACCCCTAGCGTTTGGCTGGGAGGTACCGGTGTAGTCGCTACGGTCAGCGAGCGGGAGCGGAAAGGAGCGTGAGGACTTCATAAGAGGCAGGCGATAAGGAAAAAGGTACGCTTAATGTTTGGTAGAGTAGGATGCTCGGAGTTTGGTGTTTTTGCATTTAAATTATTGCTGTAAATTTTTCAGTCATTGACAATCGCTGATGTAGCTGTAAGGTCTGGTAGAATATGCATGGACGTGTTGTTATTTTAGTAGTTACCGTGCTGATTTTCACCTCTGTTATTTACGCAGAAACTGAGTTGCAATGGCCTTGTTGTGGTAGATGAAATAAAATAATTTTAGCCAAAATATTTTTACCGTGTTATGTGTAAAAGTCGAGGATCTCCGACCTTACCCTACCTCCGATCGACAGCTCTTTAGGTCCTTAATGTTCAGTTAGCTACATTGCCTCTTTTATAATATGAACCCCCATGGTTGAACAACGTTTCCATTTTTTATATTTTGACATCAGTCCGGGTTTTAAATTACCCCTGCGTTGGAGAGTTGGATGCCAGTGGTGATACCCCACGATTTCATTCACGCTATCTTTATTTTTGGAGTTAAGTCCCCTGGCGGATTGCTAGAGGATACTCCCCTTTTGTCAATCACCTAAACTCTAGGGTTCCTTATTCTTCCTGGCGAATCTGAGAAGGATACCCATGTGCTCAACCAAATCTCTCGGCATTTCTGTTTTATTACTGCAAATACTTGTGTTGAATCGCTTAGAAAAAAAAAAAAACTCTGCGTGTTATTGAGATCACTCACACCGCGAAACCCCATGATCTCTGCGTTTGGTATTTCTCCTTATCTCTGCTTTTGCTTCATGGATGAATTGTTCTAGGACACCGGCTAGGCATTCGTAATTCTCTCTTCTGTTAACAACAGTTCCCTTTTCCTTTAGACTGCAATTCGTCGTGGGTAGTAAGTGTTGATACCTACTGATTTTGGGGTAAACCTTTATTCTACGTGTGATTCATGGCCCCACGCGTTTTCCTGGGGCGTCTCCCCTATGGCAGTGTTTCCATTACTTCCCTGTCTGATACTTTCGCTGTGTGGCGAAGTTGCCAGTGCTCAACCATGGGCGTATCCATTTTTTGCGTCCCCGTATCCAGTTAACCGATTCCTACACCACTCCCGCTAGGATTCTGACACCTATGCTGTCAGAGCTATGACTGTTCCCCAAATTGTCAGCTGCGCATCTTTACCGTAATGGATGTTAAGGGAGAGAAGGACGCATAGCTTCGCCCATGCAAAAGAATGTAAACAAAACAAAACCACTGCCTCGGCGTTGATCATTCCTTATCTGGCACGCATCCCCAGCCATCTCCCCGCTAATGTTCTTCCCTTTTAAGTTTTATTGGATTTTATTTTATAATTAAATTCTGAACTATTGTCGAGATTCTGGTTATTGTTTTAATTAAATTTTGGATTAATGTCGAGATTTCTGGATGTTGTTTCATAATTAAATTTCTGGATCATAACCGAAGTTTGAAATTAAAGTGGATCAGGATTAATTTTAAATTAAGTGGTTAATGAGGGATGACTCGCCCCCAGTCAGAATTGTTAAGACAGTCCAATGGTTACGGTGGTTATAAGTTCGAGTAACCCTTGCCCTTATATTTCAGTGTTAGGTTATTACAAGGGAGACCTTAATACTGGGATAGTCGGTTTTTCTTTCCTGAAAGCTTGATAATTACATATTCCAACAAATGTAAGGGACTGCAATGTAAATAAAGAGATGTTAATTTTATTAGTTTTAGGATATGATCGATGTATAGAAATGCGCAATGTTAGTGCAGATGGTAAGATTAATGTCAATGGATTAATGCTAAAGGGTAACTTAATTATGGATGATGTTAATGTTATATAGTTCATTAGTGGTATCTATCGATTAATTAAGGACTCATTTAATTAGGTGACTACTATATGGAAATTAGTGGATATCGATGGATGATGTTGAATGGTGAATCAGAATTTTAGAATTGTATTATTGATCAATTTTAGAGTGGTTAGCTTAGATGCGGAAGGGATGATGATGATTAAATGATTTGTGAAGTTGTAATTATTGATTTAATCCTATTAGCCAGTTAGATCGTAATGTCTTGAACCAATGCGTTAAGTCACTATTAGATCGTAATGTCTTGAACCAATGCGTTAAGTCACTATGATTTGGTAAATGGGGATGTACCAATTCTTTGAAAATTGCTTGGGTAATGGAATTTCATTTACATGGGACTGCTATCAATTAGATTTACATTAAGTTTCCCATTTGTTTATAATTTATTCGGTTACTTGTCAATTATGTTATTTACAATGATGTAATGAAGTGTAATCATTGGTTTCAAATGTTAAGGCTATTCTTTTACAAAGGGAAGTACATGGTTAATTAGGTCCCGGATTTGGTAGATCTGTTGTTATCAATAACAAATAAAAGGGAAAGTCACCATTATTTTAATTGCAATGATTTTGGAATTAGAAGGCGATGGTAAGGTTATGTTGGATAATGTTATGGTAACATCATCTCGATAGATAGTGTGTAAATTGTAGGATCCTTGAATCAAGGCACAATCATCTAATTATGATTCAGTCAATGGGATTTTCTTAACTAAATGTACAGTATTGTTAATTCGCCGCTTAATGGAATCAAATGGAGCAGTTGGTTTGTATTTATGTCATTGAGTCGTAATCATGGATGGTCGGTATCGGAGTCCTTCTGACTTGCATCTTCCCTAGATGTCATGGTTGTCTGTTGATGTTGTTGGACTAGGTTGTCTTGCATTGCTTGGTCTGCTTGTGTCGGGCGGGATGTAGACACCCCCAGGTAGCCTTAGGAGATTTGTATGTGTGATATTTTCGTGTAAAGAATTCAGTGTCGTATCAAGAGTCTCGGGCCCTTTAAGGGCAGGGTTTCCACTCTTGCGACACACCTGACAGAGTTTACTAGTTTCTGCCTGAGCAGTCGGCCAGGAGCCTATCTGACCTTCTCTCTCTCCGGAGTAGAGAACTAAGATTAAACGCCCTGCTTTCCTGTGCAGAAATAGTAATATATACTACTATGGATTCTTCCCTCTGTGTTCGTACTGTGCCTAACCTAGTGTGTCGTTAAATGTTTGTGTTGTGCGTCTTGTGTCTTTGGTCGTTTATTGCTTGCAGTTACTCGTTGTGTGCCTTCAGTCTTCATTGTGATGAACATTGTGGTTGCGTCTTGATGGTTGTCAGGTGGCGACATAGAGTCAAGGGTGTCAGTTACTTATACACACGCGCACACACCTTAAACACAAAAAAAAAATCTGCACCTGTTATCAGAGTTGTTGTCGTAACGAGGAGGTCGTTACAGTATGCATGTTGAATAAGATCTTGTATGTCCTAAAGAAAGCTCCAAGGCAGTGGTATTTGAAGTTTGACGAGTTTATGACAGAACAAGGTTATAGTAGATTTCATTCTAATTACTGTGTTTATTTTAAAAGAATAGAAAATAGAAGCTATATTATCTTGATATTGTATGTAGATGCCATGCGTGTTGCAGGGTATAATATATAGGATATAAATTTTCTCAAGAAGAAATTATCTAATTCATTTGCGATGAAGGATTTGGGTGCTACAAAGAAAATCCATGGTATGAGAATAACAAGAGGCATGAAAAATCAAAAAATTGACATTGTCTCAAGGTGAGTACATAGAGAAGGTGTTGGAGAGGTTTAGAATGCACAATGAAAAACCAGTTAGTACACCTTTGGCCAGCTATTTCAAATTAACTAAGGAAATATGTCCCAAGACACGGGAGGAGATATAATACATGGATAAGGTCCCTTATTCATAAGCAGTTGGTATCTTGATGTATGCGGTGGTTTGCACAAGACCAAATATTGCACATGCAGTGGGAGTTGTGAGCAAGTATATGAAAAATCTAGGTAAAGAACATTGGGAGGTAGTAAAGTGGATTCTCAAGTATTTGAGAGGTACTTCTACTCATGTAGTATGTTTTGGAGGTTTAGACAATGTTCTAAAGGGATATGTTGATTCATATATGACATGTGATAAAGATAGCAGGAGGAGCATCACAGGGTGTGTTTTTACTATAGGTGGAGTAACAGTAAGTTGGATTTTGAAACTACAAAAGGTTGTTTCACTTTCAACAATAGAGGAAGAGTATGTTGCTGCTACTGAGGCTAGTAAAGAGATGATTTGGTTCTAGAGGATTATGGAGGAATTGGGAAAGAAGCGGGATAATAGTAGGTTGTACTGCAATAGTGAGATTTCCATTCATATTTCAAAGAACTCAACCTTCCATTTGATGACTAAGCATATATAGCTCAGGTACCATTTCATACGATCCATCTTGGAAGATGGAAATTTGAAGTTGGAAAAGTTACACACTAGCCAAAATCTTGTAGACATGTTAACAAAGGGAGTAAACAGTGAGAAATTGAGTTCCTGCTCAGTTTCAGTTGGTATTCATTCATGAATATGAAGATGAGAAATTTTCTAGGTCCAAGAAGGATCATAGTCCAACATATACAGTAGCAGTGGAGTTGTTGATATTAGTCTCCAAGTGGGATATTGTTGGTTGTGGAGCCTAATTATATTCCCAATTTAGAGGTCTTTGTTTTCAACTGTGTTTATACCCCATGAAGACTTTACACCCCGAAAGAATGTACACTCCTCCATGTGGGGAGTGCATGGGGGTTACCCCCCTTGCGGGGTCCGGGGGAAAGCAGGCTCCTGATGGGGGTTCGGGGGACAATGTTCCCTGATGGGGTTTCGGGGGTGAAGCCCCCGAAGTAAAAATTACCTTGTAAATGTATATTGTAATTTCATATTAAATTTGGATCGTTCATTATAAGGTCGTAGATATGACGATAGATGTTATGTTAGGGTTTTTTTACCTAGAAGGAAACCTTGTTTTATGATGGAAATGTATTGCGGCTATGTATCATTGTGAATATTGTATTCTGAGTGAGGAGACCATGAGAGAAATAAGAGGAAGTTACAGTCGATGTGTTGTAGGTTGTATCCCTTCATTTGCTGGATAATAAAAAGGAAGGACCTGGAAATTTATTTGGTGGACATATCCCACACTAGTTAAACCACATATATCTATGTCTTTATTATATTGTGTATATTTTGTTATTTATTTCTACATTTGTTTTATTTTATTGCTCCGCGATCCTGTTTTTCTAGCAACGGTTCCCTTATAAAAACCCTAACCCTAAGTGGATTAGGTTTGTCCACTTTTCAAATGCTCCATCTAGGCTGGTCCTCGATCCAACCATTCTCTAAGTCAACGCTTGTCCATTTTCAAACTCACCTTTGTTATAGCCCTAAAATTCCCTACTCATGCATACACGGCCTTGGCCCTCTTACTTGCCTATTTTTCCAAAGAACTATTGAGAAGATCTTCTTAAAAAATCATTTTGTAGAAGATGTGCATGCCTTGCACCATTACATACCACATACATATGCTTGTTTCACCACTACAGCTAGCGTACATACGCTTGCTACACCGTTACAACCCGTGTATGCTTGCAAACGTTGCAAGGAATTCATGGAAATTCATGAGCTATTGGAAGTTTCCCAACTAATCCACCTGCTATATCCCATCACCCAACCGAATAACCATAATTTTGGCATATAAAAAGAGGTGTTTGGGTCTCATTTCACATCCAAGCATAAGAACAATGAAACTCTACCCAATTTCACTTCCCCTCCTTACCCAAGATTTTGTTTCCTTTGTGAGATATTTCCTCAGCATTCCCTCATCAACCCCTTCTTCCTCCATTCAATCCATTCCCTTCCATTGAGGTGATCAAAAGGTTGAGAGAAGAAGTCCATTCAAGGTGCACTTAGAGCATGGTAAAGAGGAGCCCAAACCAGTTTTGCGGAACGGTGGCTGACACAAATTGTAAGTTGTAATATTTGTATGATGAATAAAAGAATCACATTTGCATGCCCCAAATGATGATGTTTTGAGTATTTTTATTGATTTATACTTATCATTTAATGTCTAACCCTAAATCATGAATATAATAACATGCTTTTAGTCCTTTTTTTCCTATCTTTGGATGCAGGTCATCCTTGGGAGGAGACGTGCAGTCAGTGGAACTACCAAGCTTGAGGAGATCATCACTAGATGTGGGATCAAAGGTATAGTTATTGTTGGGGCTCATAAATGTCATATTTTCATCCACCTTTCCCTTCATTATTATTCACATTTCATCGCCCTATTAACCTTTCATGAAATCATTTTCATAAATACATTTGGGTTTCACCTTATTATTTTCCACTTTATTCATTTTAGTATTAAAAGGGAATTTGTGATTAAATGTTAGAAAATCAACATGTTTCCATACATATCTCAAAAATGTGTGAGCTTTGTAATGTGTAGGAATATGAGAAGGATTAATTCAAAAGGACTTCTCGAATACTTCGTCCACCATTTCAATATTTGAGGATAATTAAAGCCCATTCCAAGGAGAAGATCATGGAGATTTGGTTGGAATATCTTATACAAGATATATGAGAGATATGTGTGAGGATTTGAAGGGATTATATTTTGTAATAATGGGAAAATAGTTGAGAGAATAGTGGATCTGTAATTATGATATGGTTATCTTATATTCAAGGCTCTCATGTATAAAAGAGAGTGCTCTTTCTTCATGAGGGGGTAATTAGAGTTATGAGAGTAGTCATTAATGGTAGTCATTAGGGTTTGAAAGAGAAAGGGATTCTTAGCTTTGATTCATAGTTTTGGTTTCCATGCTTTCATTATTATGTTATGAAGATTGATTTAGTTATTGTAATGTAATATTGCTTCATTGGCGTGAGCTCACATATGTTGTTGTGTCATTCAACTCTTCACATGTTGTATCTGCTCTTCCTTCATGTAGTTCTCCATTCCTAGATAAATTTCCTTCACACAATTTCTCATTCCTAGATTAATTTCATTTATGCAATTTCCCATTCCTAGATTAATTTCATTTACACAATTCAATTTCAGTCGTGTGTTTCAATTTCTTGCATTAGATTAATGATTCAATTTCAGTCGTGTGTTTCAATTTCCTGCATTAGATTAATGATTCAATTTCAGTCGTGTGTTTCAATTTCCTGCATTAGATTAATGATTCAATTTCAGTCATAGCTTAAACATTAGATTACATTAGTCCCGCTTCAATATTGCATATACTTTGCGTGTTCTTCGTAAGTTTATGAACCTTGGATTGATAAATTAGATAGTTGGGCAAGTACTACAACTCAATTAATACAACATTAGTTTGGCCCAATATAACGATTGTCGTTCCCTTGTTACGATTGTTGTTCCTTTTGCATGTCATGTTGTTCATTTGAACGGAACACCTGTCATTCCTTTTGTTACAATTGTTGTCCCTTTGCAGGGGTTTCATCTCTGGAGGACGGGTATTGAAAAAGGAAGGTAAGAACCTACGTAGGCAACAAGTAAAACGCTTGTGCTAGTGCCTACCTTCGGATGATGCATAGAGGTTATATTTTAGGACATCTTTAGAGCCCAACATTTTGGTGTCGTTGTCGGGGAATCACGATGGATTGATGTATTAGTTTATTTTTCATTTTATTTCATGCAAGTGTGATCTAGACGTGTTGGTAAGGGGTCATAGAATCTCGTGAGAAGAGACTCCTCATGTTCTCCCTACCAACTAGGTAAAAGTAATTTCAATTTCTACAAATTTCAATTTATGCAAGAGTGTTTAATTCATGCAAGTGTGATCTAGACGTGTTGGTAAGGGGTCATATAATCTCGTGAGAGGAGACTCCTCATGTTCTCCCTACCAACTAGGTAAAAGTAGTTTCAATTTCTNATCATGGAGATTTGGTTGGCATATCTTATCCAAGATATATGAGAGATATGTGTGAGGATTTGAAGGGATTATATTTTGTAATAATGGGAAAATAGTTGAGAGAATAGAGGATATGTAATTATGATATGGTTATCTTATATTCAAGTCTCTCATGTATAAAAGAGAGTGCTCTCTCTTCATGAGGGGATAATTAGAGTTATTAGAGTAGTCATTAATGGTAATCCTTAAGATTTGAAAGAGAAAGGGATTCTTAGTTTTAATTCATAGTTTTGGTTTCCATGCTTTCATTATTATGTTATGAAGATTGATTTGGTTATTGTAATGTAATATTGCTTCATTGGCATGAGTTCACATATGTTGTTGTGTCATTCAACTCTTCACATGTTGTATCTTCTCTTCCTTCATGTAGTTCTCCATTTCTAGATTAATTTCCTTCATGCAATTTCTCATTCCTATATTAATTTCATTTATGTAATTTCCCATTCCTAGATTAATTTCATTTAGGCAATTCAATTTCTGTCGTGTGTTTCCGTTTCCTGCATTAGATTAATGATTCAATTTCAATTGCGTGTTTCAATTTCCTACATTAGATTAATGATTCAATTTCATTCGTAGCTTAAACATTAGATTAGATTAGTTCCGCTTCAATCTTTCATATACTTTGCGTGTTCTTCGTAAGTTTACGAACCTCGGATTGACAAATTAGATAGTTGGGAAAGCACTACAACTCAATTAATACAACATTAGTTTGGCCCAATATAACGAATGTCGTTCCCTTGTTACGATTGTTGTTCCTTTTGCAGGTTGTGTTGTTCATTTGAACCGAACAACTGCCGTTCCTTTTGTTACAATTGATGTCCCTTTGCAGGGGTTACATCTCTGGAGGATGGCTATTGAAAAAGGAAGGTAAGAACCTACATAGGCAACAATTAAAATGCTTGTGCCAGTGCCTACCTTCGGATGATGCATAGAGGTTATATTTTAGGACATCTTTAGAGCCCAACATTTTGGCATCGTTGCCGGGGAAGCACAATGGATTGAGGTATTAGTTTCTTTTTCATTTTAATTCATGCAAGTGTGATCTAGACATGTTGGTAAGGGGTCATAGAAACTTGTGAGAGGAGACTCTTCATGTTCTCCCTACCAACTAAGTAAAAGTAATTTCAATTTATGCAAATTTCATTTTATGCAAGAGTGTTTAATTCATGCAAGTGTGATCTAGATGTGTTGGTAAGGGGTCACAGAAGCTCGTGAGAGGAGACTCCTCATGTCCTCCCTACCAACTAGGTAAAAGTAGTTTCAATTTCTACAAATTTCAATTTATGAAAGAGTGTTTAATTTCTGTAAGTGTGATCTACATGTGTCAGTTCTAAGGGTCATATAAGCTCGTGAGAGGAGACTCCTCACTGTCCCTACCAACTATCATGAACGTTTTAATTTCCGCAACTGTGAGGAATAATTGTTTTCTATTTTAGTAAGAGTAATTTTATTTAAGTTTTTTTCATTTAGATTTCAGTTTTGGGTGCTGTAAGAATCCTTTTTTTTTAACATGGTTTAACAATGAATTTAAGCTTGGAACAACTCACTCAGGTCCTATCAAAAGTCGGGATCTCCTCTTCTCTGGAAGAGGAGATCTTGATAGCAGCCAAAAGCTTATTTACTCCTCCCGAGGCGAATGAAGAATCAACATACGAAGAATCCTGCATATTTAAGAAAGAACAATTAGGCGAGAAGGAGATTGAGGAGGACCACGAGGAGTTACAACATGATCTAAGCGAGGAACAACATGCCTATGAAAGCCTTATCGAGCAATGGTTCCAAGTAAGTATTAGATTAGATAAATTTCATTTTTGTTTTTATTCAGTGAAATCGCAGTCTCAACAATTCAATCTATTCTTTTTTGGAGATTTCTATTTTTCATGTGTAAAATGAAAATGAACATAATTTTACTATTGTTATGTGAATGGCAACACTGAAAGTTTAATTACACGTAACTAATTGTTAAATCTAATTAGCATAGAGTAGGTAGGGTAAATGAATAAAACCATGCTTTTGTTTTCTAGCTCTTGTTTTTGTTTCGAATAAGTATGCTCTCTTCCTGCGCCTTGTTGCGATTTGGAAGATCAGAAAGTAGAAATCAAAGGAATGGCTATGTGATGTTTTGAGAAATGTTTTGGTATTGTTGAAGATCTGAACAAAATGTCTAAATCCATTTTTGTTTTCAAATTTCAAAATTAATTTGTCTCCATTTGCTAAAATAATTTTATTCAATTTGATTTGTCTCAAATGGTAATAAAATTTCTAGTTTTATTTTAAAAAAAAATATAAAAATAAAAAACAAAATACAAAATGCAGAAATTGAACTGAAGATATATCACAAACTGGGATTTGGGTTCTTATGATTTTTGTACAAGAAGTGCATTATGATATGATAAAAAACCCCAATAAATTTCAGGACAACTTAGTACATGGTTTTCGAGAAAATCAATATATTCACCTTCAACCATTTCTATTATATCTCGAGATCCATGTATTGGATGGCTCTAATTTTTGGCGTGCATAAGTATTGGGACCATAGGAACCTTCCCACAAAATTTCAGCCAAACCCAATACAAATTTTTCGATAAAATCAACATCATCACTTCCAACCATTTCTCTTATATCTCAAGATCTGTGCATCGGATGGCTCTGATTTTTTGTGTACAGAAGTATTGGGACAATAGGAACCTACCCACAAAATTCCAACTGAATCCAATTTAAAGTTTGTGAGAAAATCGTCTCTGAAGTTTGTTGTAGCAACCTACAACAAAAACAACAACAACAACAATAATAAATCGAATGCAATATCACAGTAATAAGAACTAGGCATAATAGATTTGTTTTTATGGGTAGAGGTTATGGGGTCAAACGCCATCCATGCCACTCTTTATGCCATATTTTCAATGATTTAATGCACTTTCTACGCACAACCTTTTGAACATGGGAAACTTCACCAAGATTTGGCAATGATCTATTATGCATTTTGTTGGAACTCGACTATTGTTGGAGCCTCCCCTGGTTTTATCATCCGTGAGAACGAAAATTATATGCCTATAATGTTGGTTGCATGCGAGAAGGTCGATTTTAATTTTGAGTGCTTTGTTTTCCATTTTTCCGTTAGTATCATTTCTAATTTTTTTTTCATTTTCCTTTGATATGTAAAACAAAAATAAAATAAAAAATATGAAACCATAAAAATATTTATTTATTTTTATTAAGAAAAAGAAATAAAAATAAATAAAACCATACAAAGAAAAAATTATTATGAAAATGAAAAATGTATGGATAAAGAATTTCTTGTTTTAGTTCTGTTTTTAATTCGTGTTGTATGTGGTCGAATAGGTAGTGGTATATACTCAGATCGTGATGATAAAAGTGTTCCATAAACTCTTTAAGTAAAAGCGTGCACAAAGAGCACATTTTGATCCCTGTACAATTGCATACAAGAAATACTGCCAATAATTTTTTTTTGAAAACAAATCAAATATTCTAAAAATAAAAATTTGCAAATGGATTTTCACATTTCCTGAAAAAATAATTGGAATCATGCTTTTATATTTTTATGTTGAAATTATTGTGAAGTCACTTCACCAAGTATTCACGAAGATGATTGTCAAAAATGTGCTATCACCAACTGGTAAAAACACATTTCATTCTTTTCATTTGGTTGATAGCATTAGTATTAATTTCTGCACTTCATGTTTTTGATATTCTCACACTCTTTGTTGCATATTAGTGCTAACATTTTACAGGTTCAAAGACGATCAAATTTCTTGCAGAAGTGACTTTCAATAATCATAGAAAATTTTCCAAAAAAAAAAATCATTCTTTGTTGACTACTTGAAGGAGTTGTTACTCATTGTAAACATCATGACATTTGTTGTTACACATAAACCTTTTCATAAACCCATTTGCGTCATGAATGTTTACCCACATTTTCCCTTCAAAGCACATTGGTCATCCTTGTGTTGAAGCCCATCTTCCATGTCCTTATCCTTCATGACTTCACACGCACCTACTTTTCTGAGTCACATACATCTCTTTATCTTTTTCAATTCATTTTTCCTTGTCAATAAAACTATCCAACTCCCTTTCCATTACTACATTGCCTTATTCTCCTTGCCATATACATTGTTGCTACTGAGATCTTTCCTATAGTCCTACCAATCTTTCTGTAAAAACTTGCATTGAATGATGTGGGATTCCTTAAGGCCCACCTTTCAACAAGTCTTGCCCCATCGACCTCAACACCTTATCTGGGATATAGACTAGAGTTCATTCTAAGTACCTAGAGGTTTGCATGCCTTAATGGCAAGTTCTCTCACTAACAATCATGGGAATACATCAATGTCCCTTGATAATCAAATCTTGCAAGTGGCTCGACATCAACTCATTCATTCGCACTTCGCAAGATGTACTCGGGTACCTTGGCACTCATTGACATCAATGGTGAGTTTTCCTCGCATTGGTTAATGACATTCATCAATGGAAGGTAATCCAATGACTTATTTTCATGCTCGACATCGACACACTCATTTGCATGACTAGAATTGTACCATCGGGTTTAGCAGTGGGTGAATACTATACACTTTTTCATGACTCCATCAGCAATTGCAACAGTATTTTTCAGCTATATGAGAGTACCATAGTTCCACTTTCATACTTCCTCTTTTCCATGATTCATTCAGCAACACTTCATATTCCCCCACTTCACATTCTCTGATCCAGCAAACAATAGTCACAGCTACAACAACAGTAACTTTCCATATGATCCTACAACAGTGACATCTTCCATGCTCTAGCAGCCGCATCAGCCATATTCCTGTTGCATAGTTCATCAACATTTTGGGTAAGTGGAAGTATGTTATTTTCTAAACTTTAATCATGTAATTCCTCAACTGCTAGCAATGGATAATTTGGAAAATTTCCTCACCAAGTTCCCTTTCCTTTTCACTTCTATGACTTATGCCACGTTGCATGAGGACATGCAACCAGTTCAGTTGGGGGGTAGGGGACTTTATTCACTATCATCACTCCACTTTTCCACTACCATCATTCCATTTTTCGTCTCATTTACCATTTATGAACATTTATTTTCCAACGATACTCTGTTGTGCTTTGATTTATAAACATTGATATGCATATTGGCATGGTTCACAAAAACGAAAAAAAGGGCTTTCTTATACTCAATGATGTTTCCTTATGCACATTGATAGCATATATTTTCCAGTAAGAATATGGACAAATTATTATCATAACAACAAGAGAACAAATAATGAAATAATTTTTTTTAACACGGGAACCGTCATTCTTTATATTCATGGTTGTCACACAAGAACCAACCATAAAAAAATGTCAATTGTTACTCATGTAAATCCCATCCCGGAAACATTCATTATCATCACTCAAAGCCAACATTCAGATGCCAAAATTTCTTGAGAAGATCCATGCAGGGTTGCATGAGGACATGCAACAAGTTAAGTTGGAGGGTATGTTGGGGGTCAGAAATGTCATGTTTTCATCCACCTTTCCCTTCATTATTCTTCACATTCCATCTCCCCATTAACCTTTCATGACATCATTTTCATAAATACATTTGGGTTTCACCTTATCATTTTCCACTTTATTCA
>SNQJ01S0082389.1:0-16906 GCA_010110895.2 Picea sitchensis
CCAAGACTGCCTTTAGAACTCATGAGGGCCACTATGAGTTTTTGGTCATGCCCTTTGGCTTGTGTAATGCCCCCTCCAGCTTCCAAAGCCTCATGAATCATGTCTTCCATCCTTTTCTTCGTCATTTTGTCTTAGTTTTCTTTGATGATATCCTCATCTATAGAAAAACTTGGACAAACCATCTTTCTCATGTGGATTGAGTTCTCCATCTACTCTCTCAGCACTAACTTTTTCTAAACAGTCTAAATGTTCTTTTGGATCCTCAAAAGTCAAGTACTTGGGTCATCTGGTTGGCAAGGACGACGTCGGGGTGGATCCTAAAAAGATTGAAGATATGCAAGACTGGCCTCACCTAAAGACTCTCAAAATATTGCGTGGATTTCTGGGCTTAACATGTTATTATTGCAAGTTTGTTAAGAATTATGGAAAGATTGTAGCACCTCTCACTGCACTCCTAAAAAAGAACTATTTCACTTGGACTCCAGCCGCTGCTCAAGATTTTCAAACCTTGAAGATGGCCATGTGCACCACTCCAGTCCTGGCCCTTCCTGATTTCACAAAGAACTTTGTCTTGGAATGTGATGCTTCAGGGAAAGGAATTGGTGTTGTACTTATGCAAGAGGATCGGCCTTTGGCCTTTAGTAGCAAGCAACTGTCTGAAATAAATCTGGGCAAATCAATCTATGACAAGGAAATGTTGGCTATTCTGCATGTCGTTGATCTGTGGCGCCCTTATCTATTGGGGCAACGCTTCCAAATTAAGATAGACCATCAAAGCCTCAAGTATTTTTGGGAAAAATCCATTTCCTCCCCGGAGCAACAAAAATGGGTGACTAAGCTCTTTGGATATGATTATGAGATCATTTACAAGAAAGGAAAAGACAATGTGGTTGCGGATGCACTTTCCCGAAAATATGAAGATGAAGAATCTGTTTTTTCTCTTTCCTTCATTGTACCAGATTGGCTCCAAGTCATTCGCCAGGAATGGCTACAAGATCCCAAAAGTTTGCATCTGATCCAACAATTGCAGTCCAATTCTCCAGCTTCCCCAGGGTACTCTTGGCTCCATGATGAGCTTCTATACAAAGGTCGTTTATATTTAAGTAAACAATCAAACCTTAAATCCACGGTACTTTCTCAACTTCATGCTACACCCACAACAGGGCACTCCGGGTTCACCAAAACCTATGACAGGGTCAAACATTTTTTTTTCTTGGATGGTATCAAACAATACATTCATAATTTTGTCACTGAATGTGATGTGTGTCAATGCAACAAGGGATAAATAGTCAAATCTCCGAGCACACTACAACCGCTTCCGATTCCACTTTCTATTTGAAGGGATATCTCTATGGATTTTATTATAGTCTTACCCAAATCGAGAAATAAATCAATCATCATGGTGGTCGTTGATCGCCTTTCCAAGTATGCTCATTTATGCGCTCTTCAACACCCATTTACAACATCCACGGTGGCTCAACTTTTCATGGATCGGGTCTTCAAACTTCATGACATGCCGCATTCTATTGTTTTTTATCGCGACCCAACTTTCACCAAATTTTTTTGGCAAGAACTGTTCAAGCTACAAGGCACCCAATTGCATCTCAGCACAACTTATCAGCCCTAGACTGATGGTCAAACATAAGTTGTCAACAAGTGTTTGGAAACATATTTGAGTTGTTTTGCCTTGGAAAATCCAAATCAGTGGGCTCAATGGTTACCCCTAGTTGAATGGTGGTACAACACTTCATACCATACAACTACATGCATGACTCCTTTTGAAGCGGTATATGGACAAAATCCACCTTCAGTTATCTCATACTTACCTGGTGTCTCGAAGGTCCAGGCGGTTGACCAAACACTTACAATTCGAGAGGATATTCTTCGTACCCTCAAAGAGAATTTGGTCATGGCACAGAATCACATGAAGAAACAAGCAGATCAAGGTCGCTTTGAACGTCAATTTGCAGAAGGGGATCATGTGTTTCTTCCACTGCAACCTTACAAGAAAAATTCCCTCAAGGCCGAGCATTGTCAGAAGCTAGCGCCCAAATTTTATGGTCCTTATACTGTTCCCAAGCGTGTGGGACAGCTGGCCTATCAGTTAGCTTTTCCCAGTCATTCGAAGCTACATCCTGTTTTTCATGTTTCATGCTTAAAGAAGGTGATTGGAACTAAGTGCCAAATTCAAACCAACCTTCCCAAGTTAGCCGAAGAAGGATCCATTTGGCTACAGCCACAAGCAGTTTTGGACCAGCGTGAGCATCTCCTACGTCAAAGAACCATCAAGGAAGTGTTAGTCCAGTGGAAAGATACAACTCCAACAGATGCCACTTGGGAACCAGTTACCATTCTGCAACAATTTCCACATCTCAAGCCTTGAGGACAAGGCTATTTTTAAGGGGGAGGACATGTTAGGGTCCTAACCATCACATAGGTAGAACAATATATTCAGATGTAATAAAGGTCAATATTAATAAGGACTTGCAATAAAATAGAATAAGTCGAATGTAAGAAGACCTAATAGAAGCTTCCGCTTCTAGAAGGATATTCCTCTAGATGCTTCTTTTGAGAGACATATTTAGTATAAATAGGAGTCAAGGGTATGAGAACCCTAGCTTGGACATTATTATAATAGAGCTCTGCTCAACTGGAGGTTTCCCCCTCGAAGAGGCCTGTGAACATTGCTCTCAAAATCAAAGTGTTATTTCTGTTGTTATTCTTATATCATTTCAGTGTTATTGTGGCGATTGTTCTGGTTATATTGTTGTTATTCTGCCATTTCTATCATTTTATTTCTGTTCTGCATGCTTTTTGTATCTTGTATATTACAAATTCCAAGACGTTTTTGCATGGTCATACAAAAAAATTCTCGTATTAGACTCTTCCATTGTTGAACATCGCATTGACACATGAACTGATGTTTCCCCCATTTGTCAGAAACAATGACCTTTACACCCTTCAAAATCCATGGCTATCAAAGCCAGTAATTGACAAATTATGTTATGTTGGGTTCATTTACCCCATTGCGTACACCTCATGGGTGTCAAACCATGTGCTAGTCAACAAAAAGTAGGGTACTCTTAGAGTGTGCATCGATTTTCAAGACCTCAATGAAGACTATCCCAAGGATAATTTCCCAACACCTTTCATCAACCAAGTTATCGATGCCCGTGTCGGTCACAAAGTCCTTTCACTAATGGACAAATTATCTGACTACAATCAAATTCAAATATGCCACACAAACTAATACAAGAATATGTTCACTACCCCATGGGGCACCTTCGTCTATTGTTTTATGCACTTTGGGATAAAAAACACAGGTGCCACTTTCTAGTGAGCCATGACATACTCTTTTCATGATCTTTCCCATATCATCCTTGCTTACTTATATGATCTCACCGCTCACTCGAAGAAGTGATCACAACACTGGAGGACTTATGACTTCTCTTTCAACGATGTTGTAAGTACAAAATTCGATTAAACCCCTCAAATTTTTGTTTTCATCACAACTGGACACTTGTTGGGTTTCATCGCATCCCACCAAGGAATCACCATGGACCCCCTAAAATTCCAAGAAATCAATGATATTCCTCCCCCAAAGAACTTGTGCCAACTGCAAATCCTCCAAGGAAAGGATGATTATGTAATCACCGCTCACGGATTCTTATGCTTACTAAGGTGTGATATCCCATTCCATTGGGATCAACATGCCCATTATACTTTTGACTCCCTCAAAGAAGCACTCAGTAAATCACCCCTAATTAGTCCCACACACTTTGATAGTTATTACATCCTATATCTATCTTCCTCAGTGGTATCGATCGCAAGAGTGTTATTCCAACTAGGCAATGACCAATGTGAACATGTGATTTACTACATAATCAAAAACCTCTCTGGACCACCTCTGAAGTACAATCACGAAGAGAAGTTAGCCTTGGCGGTTGTCCTTGTAGTCCAAAAACTATGCCACTATATCTTGCTTCGAAATACCAAGGTCGTGGAAGATTCTAATCTAATAAACTACCTACTCATTCAGTACCAAATCAATAGAAAATTTTCTCGTTGGATCATCATCCTCCAAGAATATGATCTATATTTCACAACTCCCAAGAGAAAGAGGTACCTCATACTTTCATACCTCCCATCAAACTCAACTAACACCCTTGTGAATAAGAACTTCTCAGATGAACATTTATTCTTGATTTCATCCAATGACCCATGGTATGGAGACATTCTTGTATATCTTTGTACACAATTTTTTTCCTTTATCTCTCTCGAGACGACCACCACCACATCCATCATAAACCACCCGCTACCTCCTCATAGGAGAATTCCTCTATCGTGGGGGGGATACACTATTCTCTATCATTGCCTCACCATCAAAGAGGAAGAAAACTCTTAAATTATTTCCATAGTGGCGCATGCGAGGGTAATCTCTCTGGTATGTCCACAACACAGAAAGTGGCTTGGGTTGGTTACATTTGGCCCACCTTATTTCATGACTACATCCACACTGTCAAGCATTGTGACAAATTTCAAATGTATGCACAAAAATCCAGAGCACCATGAGTCCCTTCCATCCAACCATTACGGTAGGCCCCTTTTGAAAATGGGGCATTGAATTCATGACTTGAAATCCCCCATCCAATAATGAGCACACATATATCATATTCATTGTTGACTACTTTACTAAATGGGTGGAAGCCATGCCAACATTCAATAATACGACAGACACTGCAACTTGTTTTTTCTTCAACCATTTCATTTCTCATTTTGGAGTTCCCCTCCAATTGGTGTCTGACCATGGTAAACATTTCTAAAACAAAGTGTTCATTGAGTTATCCACCAAGCTATGGTTTACTCATAAGTTTTCTTCACCATACTATCCATAATCGAACAAACAAGTTGAAGATGTCAACAAATTTCTCAAAACCATGCTCCAACGCACTGTGGATAACACAAAACTAAATGGCACCATATGTTATTTTCAACATTATGGGCATATCACACCACAGTAAAAAATGCCACCAGCTTCACACCATTTCATCTAGTTCACAGCTTTAAAGTTTTCCTTCCCATATAATGCGAAATCCTGACATTGTGCATTGCAATTGAGATCTTACTTGAAAAAACCTTGATGGAGCAACGATTTCTCAAACTTGAATCCTTAGATGATGATATCCACTCCTCTTTGCAAAACAACGAAGTGACCAAGAAATGTTCTAAAGCAGTCTTTGACCACCAAGTGAACCTTCGATCATTTAAAGAAGGTGCTTTAGTGTTGGCTTATGACATTTCCCATGACACCTTCAACCATGGAAAATTTGAGTCCCTTTGGCGAGGACCATGCATCATTCGCCATTGTCTCACTAAGGGAACCTACATCCTGGCTCACCCAGAAGCAGCTATTCTCAAAGACCCTGTGAATGGGTTATACTTGAAGAAATTCTACCCTTAAGCATAACTACCCTACCTTAGGCTCTTCTTATATTTTCATAGTCTTTTTAGTCTTTTTTACAAAACCCCCTCCATGACATATGTTTGATCCTTTGTCCTTTTTTTTGATAGATGAATTGTCCACTCGTTTACCACATCGAGTACGTCGATGGTGCTAGTCGCTGGAAGCATAATCTTGTTTCAGAATCTTAGGCCATTTAAACCCTAGAACATGTATTACTCCACTCAAGTGGTATATGCCTCGGACCAGCCACCAATAACCAAGTTGAGTATGCCACCGTAATTGGTCCCTCATAGAGGCCAATCACCACCATATTCGTCACCTAAGCGTCCTTCTAGATTCACAGCTCATCGTCCTATAGTTGAATAATGTGTATCCCATTCATGATCCATGCGTATTTCATAAATATCAACAAGTTAGAATACTATCTTAGAATTTTTAATCCATCACATTCACACATATTCCTAGGAGTCTAAACCAAGTTGTAGATACCATGGATAATCAGGTGCTAGTTTGGCATTTATCACATTAGCTTACACATTCATTTTACAAACATCATTCATCCACATCCACATCAAAACAAATATCAAACCATACATCCATCAAACATATGCCAAAAATAGAAACATCATCCAAAAATATGTCCATGTATATATATAGTGGTGCCATAAATGTTTCAACAAAATCATACATCATCTCCGACCCATCGCCATAGTCAAATCCAAACCATTGTGATCAACATATACAAAATGGGAGCCTCAACTCCTATACATATATCATACAAAAAATATAGGCCATGCCCATAAAATCCAGTCTAACACCTACAATGCCCCTAACTCTAAAACGTTACCCTCTAGTGGGTTTGTTGGTGGACCCTAACCAACTGGGGAAACTACCCCTAGGGGAAAATGCCCCATCACCATGACACTAGCCACTACAACATACCACACTAAGGATCACAACTTGTTTCACCCCCCCACACATTACTCCAGGATCTGATCGTCCTAGATATGGGGCCACCAATACTCGAGCACCCCCTCTGACACCGCATCAAAATGTTGTTGTAACTCATCCATCTCCCAGACGAGGGACTCCATCTCATATCACGTTGGATCATAAACAAGACCGACACTAGGATATTCATATTGATGACGCCTCCTTGTGTGACCCACCTCCTCTCGCACTCCCTCCATCTCGACTCATGCAAAATCGACCTCCCGGTCGTTCGGTCCCACATCTGCAAAACAACATACAAAACCCATCAATTTTTAATGTACCAATCAAAGTGCATAAACTAAATCAAATAAAAATATTGTGAGAGTACCAACATACCTCGATATCCCATACCTCCCTAGGAGGAAACTGCATCTCAGGATCTTGAAAAAAATCCATCCCTTCATAGGGGAACTCTAATATCCTATGGAGTGTGACGCCATATCCCCTCAAACTCCTTAGTAAAATACTACCCACCCTCTCCCCCACCATGTTGGGCCAAGATCTGATCCCACCTCCGCAGTCGTGGCTCCTGTGCATTAGGTGGTCCCAAAATCACCCATGGTCACAATAAGATCACCCTCTCTAGGATGAATCTACACTTGACAGACCCAAATGTGAAGTCTCCCTCCTACGCCACAATGAAATAGTCCAACTAAGATACTATAAACAAGCACATCACCCACGCGCATGCGAACATATGTCCATCTAGTTCTCTCTCTACTATCACTAGATGTGTGTTATAACAATTTTTTCCACACCCCATGCATCTTTCTTTGATGGCCTTCCCTTTCCCTCTACAAAGTCAAGTTTCTCCTTTTTGTTCATTCCAGAGTAAAAAATTCAAAGTTTTGTACATGTACGCGGGCCATAGTTAGACAACTCACATATATGCAGGTTGTTCCATTACAACGTGTGTACATTCGGTTTTGTGCTAAAAAATTAAAAATATGTCAGGTTTCCATTCCATGTCATGAGATCCATGATCCTTTACCTTCCGTATACTGGAAAAGCTTTGAATCGACCCTTTAATTCCATTTTAAGGATATAAATTGAGCCATATACAAGCCTTGAAGGGGGAAGAATTCATTCATCATTGAGAGCAAAGACACTCTGGATAAATTTTACTTCATATTGAGTCTGCATCCCTTTTTCCTTGAAAGTCTGAACTTCTTGTGTTCAACCCCCAAGCTCCTCCTATCTTGAGAAGGAGAAACTCAATTAATCCTACTACTTGTGAGATTGCCTTTGTGGAGGATTGAAGTGGTGAAGGCCTAACTAGAGGGACTTAGTTTCTCGATTTCGATATGTGTCGTTACAGAAGTTTGTCACCTATGTACTTCTAGTGATTACATTAATAGAAATACTCTTTTCTCGTCCAATTATATGTCGCAAATATTTGTATTACTTTCTATGGGAGTATTTGTTTTACATGTTAATGGATTATGATATTTTATATGCTAACGTTATATATAATTTCTATATGCTTGTATATCTTGGATGATGACAAGTTGCAAGCATCAATATTTTGGTCGTGAGCTCAACCGTGGTCTTCTTCGGATGTCCGAATGAGGTAGAATTGTATCCTTCTCTTGTTATCATTTCTATTTATCTAGAATACTTAAGACTAGAGTTGATTTATGTGTGTTGTTCCATCTCTTGTGGTTTGACCCTAGCCATAGATAGATTTTCCTCGTAACATAATTGATGAATCCACTGGGGAGATCTCCATTTTTGGGTATTGGGTGATTTTTCTCCTTTATTGCTCTTTTTTTTCCTGAATTTTTGCGTCGCCTGTTACTTGACATCCTTTATTTTTCTATGTATCTGAGTTTCTTGGCCTAAACCTTTCCCATGTAGTGTCTTATTTGGCATAAGTGGGTTTTCCCTTGACATTCACGTACATACACAAGATGTATATCGTTTGTGCACGTACATATGCCTCTGCTCCCTGAACAATCACATACACTATCTTCTGAGCCTTTTTGGTTGAGTTTAGTGTTTGCTGGGTGCATTTTGCTGGTTGCTGAGACTTCTTAGGTCCATGTCTTGACTATTGAGTTCCTAAAAATGATAGGAAACTATGTTATTGGTGAATCTTTTCGGCGAACTCATTTCTTGTCATTTTCCTCATTTGTTTTTCTTGCTTTCTGGTATGGGTAATCGCTTCTTAGTGTCCTTATTGGCTTGTCTCTTTGTGCTTGTAGTAGGGTCTACTTGAGAAGTTGTTTATTCAGTCCTTTCATTTTCAATTCATTATATTGGAAATACAAAAATGTATTTCTTTTTCCATATTATTTAGAGCATTTGCACTTTTGGCGGCATGACATTAGTTTTGACATATTAGTAAATATTGCACTTCATTGAAATTGTAGAGATTGAATCCTTAGAACAACATTTAGAATCATACCATCTCTTTGAAAATCAAGACTAGTACATAGCAGTTTTTTTGTACTTACTTCTTTTTATATATATGTTGAGTCATTATACCATCAGTTTCACGATCACGCCTCTTGAGTAAGAAAAAGTCATTAAAATTATTGTTGAATAATTAAAATTGATTATAAACTATTTTATTTTTCAGAGTACACAAACAAGCTTAGGATCTAGAGCCTTGAATTAGGATTTTGTTATTAAACTTTTCCAAGGCTATCAAACTCAACGTATGTGTCAGACCATAGAGTGGTGAATCCTTGCATTGTGTAATTAATGAGGCTCCGCTCACACCAAAGTTAAGAATGAGGTCGCGCGAAGTTGGTTGTAGAGATATCCCTCTAGTAACTTCCTATCTTCAGAGATATTTATGGAGTTCTATTCATATTTGGGGTTTTTGTTAGTGCCTTTACCTCCTTGAGAGGCGGTGATTTTGAGATTTTAGTATTTTCTTTCTACCCATATCGTGGAACGGACCTAGGACTGTTCACCCGAGCATTGCTTATATTGTGGTGACTTTATTTTCTTGACCTAAGTATCCACATAGGTTTCTTGCAAGGGTTATTCTATAGGTACCCTGAGTCAAAGAGGGATCAGACAACACACATAATTTATGGAGGATTTTCTCTTTGTTGAAATATTGTAACTGCAAAGAGTATTCTATTTATTATTGATTTATTATTCATTATATCAATCCCCTTTTGTGGATTGATCATGTCGAGCATTGTAATTGACCAAATCCCCTTTTGTGGATTGGTCAAACCCTAAATATAATATGAAAATTGAGAAGTCGCCCCCCAGGCTAATTAAAGTGGTTTTAACCACTAAGAAGACAAGTCGGCCCTACCCACTGAAGAGACACCTTTCCAACACCTACCAGTTTATATAAATAAAGGAAGCCAGTTCCTCATTATTGAAGATTTTCCAGGTCCTATCAAACTGCCAACTTGGTCTATCTTTGACCTCAAGTTGGCTCTAAGTTTCAACTGTCTAACAATGGTTTGTTGTTGTTTTAGGACAACAAACTGTTCAGTAACTTCTTCGCTGATTTGTTATAGTTACATAGGCCAAATGGGTTCTCTAGCATGTAGTTTTGTCACAAGATGTTAGCACATGCATACCATAAGATATATAACACATCTAGAGATATTTTAGTGCTGAAATAATGATGTTCTAAACTCTAACATACATGAAAATCAACAAATGTATTTATAGTCAACATGACCTTGGATAAACCCCCCCCTGGGGAAAACTAGTTTGGAATAGAAGTGTATATATGTGAAAAATAGAAGGTGGAATACAATATGTACATGAAACAAATGAACCTGATACAACAACATCTTATCTCAAGCTGCAACACAATTCCAAGAGTGAGAGATGCGCCCTCCTCAAATATAGCTCTATCCATTGAAATGAAACATCCTTGCTCCATGAAGCTCTGATGGAGAAACCCTTGCACCACAATGTGCTCTCCTGTTCTTCCTCTCCATTGAAACTATCCTCTGAGCAATCTAACCATTGCAAGACCTCATTGCTAGATGTGTGCCCTCCTCCTAGCAAGAAGAACCCCACAAAATTAGTCGGGCCCTAAGCCTCCATGATCCCTCCATGCAAGGAGGTGCCCAATCTCTCCTCTCCCAATGTTTCAATTCTCATCCTCTTGCTCCTCCTACTTCTCCTCAAGTGAACACAACAAGGAATGAATGATCGTCCTTTGCCCCTTGTGCCCTCCTTAAGGATGCATAAGGAAACCTACTAAATGGGTGGATGATATCATCTCATCTCATCCCAAGTCAATGGTTGATATCATCTCAAGTAAATCTCAACTCAAAAACAACTTTACTTAAGTTTCCATACTTTTACTTTATGTCCCTTAATTCACCCACAAAGTGAATTAATTGTCATTTTGGGCTTAAATGACCAAATTTCACTTTTGACTTAAATCTCCTAAGTCAAAGTGAAATTAGACATAAAGTACATGGTACAAGGTACAAAGTACTTCCCACATGTGTTTATAAGCTCACAAACAAAAGGGGACCACTTTCCAAGGTAACCAAATCTCAACACTCCCTCTTAAGAAGGAAAGTTCCCTTCACCCCCAATCTCATCCCTGCAGTGAACATGGTTGCCTACTGGAAAATACTCAGTATGTATGGTTGTACCCTAATCAATGAAAGTAGTCTGACACATATCTTCTCAATCTATGTGATCCATATATGGAAGTGTCTCTCCACCTATCCAAGATCACCTATATCTTGGTATCAAACAAAAAATCTCCACCTTGGTCTCCCACCAAGGATTTCTACCTCCTTGCATCTCGCCAATGGTCACTACTCTTGGAATCTCACCAAGATTCACTCTCTTGACATCTCACCAAGAGTCTTCCCCTCTTGGTATCTCACCAAGAGCACCTGGATCTTGACATCTCACCAAGATTCTCAACTTGGTCTCTCACCAAGTAGCTTCCACCCGAAGTGGATCCAGAACCTGATATGCCCGTATTTGTAGACAAGTGAGGCTCAAGCCTCTGTGGTTCCTTGATACTCCTCCTCCATCAATATTTAATGATCTAAATCCCCTGCACCAAACCTCTGTCTCAACAACTCTGAAATTGAAGTTGTCCCGGGTGGACTAGTCACCCTTGCTGATGGTGTCCATGAAACATGAGTATGAGCTCCCTATGAATCACTATTATGAGTTAGTAGGTCATACTAAACTCTGTCTCCCCATATGATGTTGGATTGTGTAACAACAGACAAAGTAGTCATGAATGCACACTCTCTCGCAATTTGTTCATCGAACTCAAGCTCCTCTCCTATCGTTGTTGAAACATCCTGCAACTTCTTCTTCTTATTGGGACATTGTCCTGCATAGTGACCCATCTCCCTAAAAGAAAATCATCTCACTGAGATCATGTGTCTCTTTGGCCCACTGTTGTTCTCTCCTCCCTATGGTGGGGCCCCAAACTTGGGACCCTACCGACCTTCCCGGCCGGTCTTCTTCTTTCCATTTTTCCAAAGAGAAAGATCCTCATCACCTTGCACTGTCTGCTACTGATGCTGTCTAGAAGCCTTTGCCACAAGTCTATTCTCCTCCTGAACGAATTCATCCTACATACTCTCCCATGTGGGCATGACCCCCCTGCAAAAAATTCCACGAACCAATGGACCCCATGGTTCGGTAAAGATGTTTAAGGTTGTCCTGACCATATAATATGGGTCCACCACCTCTCCAACGGCTCCACGATCGTTTATAATATGGGTGTATCGACCAAGGAAAGAAGTGTCTGGCTTATCCGGGAGCATGCAAATGCCCCTGAGTGGATCATAAAGAACCGCCTTCCGGTTCTTGTTAGAGCTCTCATAAAACTTGCATAGAGATGCCCAAGATTTCCCATTCAAGTGGGGAATGATGTGATCCCACACTGAATCACATATTTTCATATTTTCCTTGTTGTTCCTCTTCCCAAACTATGCTAACAATATGGGAGTAGTAGCAGGGGGAACATGAACAACTACCTCAACTATATCCCATAGTTCGAGGTCCTCTAAGACAAAGACGATCATGGCCTTCCAAGGCGACCAATTGCTAGCTCCAACTACCCTATCCTTCGCACGCATCTGAGATGTTGACATCACTTCCGAATGCACTCACTCTAATGCTACAACTGCAAAGGAACGTTGCCTCACTCTTATCAACACAGGTGTGAAAAGAGGCAAACGAACACTGACCTCACTCCTAGCAATATAGGTGTGAAACGAGGTCATGAAAAATCAACCTCACTCCTACCACATAGGTGTGAAAAGAGACCGACGAAAATGTCCACCAACTTCTCTACAAACCTCCACAAAAATATGCCAATAAGCTGCCACTAAACTTTGTCAATGGTTGTCCACAAAATATGCCAACAAGCTGCCACTAAACTTTGTCAATGGTTGTCCACAAAATATGCCCAAAAGGTGTCTAAAATAGTCCCTCAATATGTTGTCCAAAACTCAGCAAAAATGAACCACCAAGCTTTGATACCATGAAGATTTTCCAGGTCCTATCAAGCTTCCAACTAGGTCTATCTTTGAACTCAATTTGGCTCTAAGTTTCAACTGCCTAACAATGGTTTGTTGTTGTTTTAGGACAAAAAATTGTTCAGTAACTTCTTCGCTGATTTGTTACGGTTACATAGGCCAAATGGGTGCTCTAGCATGTAGTTTTGTCACAAGATGTTAGCACATGCATACCATAAGCTATATAAAACACCTAGAGATATTTATTGTTGAAATAAAGTTGTTCTAAACTCTAACATACATGAAAATAAACAAAGGTATTTTTGGTCAACATGACCCTAGATAAACCACCCCCCCTCCCCCCCGAGGGAAACCAGTTTAGAATGGAAGTGTATATATGTTAAAAATAGAAGGTGGAATACAACAAGTACATGAAACAAATGAACATGATACAATAGCAACTTGTCTCAAGCTACAACATAAGTCTAAGAGTGAGAGATGCACCCAAGCATGGTGCACCCTCCTCAAATATAGCTCTATCCACTGAAATGAAGCACCCTTGATCCCTGGAGCTCTGATGAAGAAAACCTTGCACCACAATGTGCTCTCGTGTGCTGCCTCTCCACTGAAACTGTCCTCTGAGCAATCTGACCACTGCAAGACCTCCCTGCTAGTTGTGCGCCCTCCTCCTAGCAAGAAGAAATCCATAAAATAAGTTGGGCCCTAATCCTGTATGAGCCCTCCATGTAAGGAGGCGCTCAAGCTCTCCTCTCCCAATGCTTGCATTCTAATCCTCTTGCTCCTCCTACTTCTCCTCAAGTGAACATAGCAAGGAATGAATAAGCCTCCTTTGCCCCTTGTGCCCTCCTTAAGGATGGATAAGGAAACCTAGTAAATGGGTGGATGAGATCATCTCATCTCATCCCAAGTCAATGGTTGAGATAATCTAAAGTAAATCTCAAATCAAAACCCACTTTACTTAAGTTTCCATAGTTTCACTTTATGTCCCTTAATTCACCCACAAAGTGAATTAATTGTCATTTTAGGCTTAAATGAGCAAATTTCACTTTTGACTTAAATCTCCTAAGTCAAGGTGAAATTAGACATAAAGTACATGGTACAAGGTACAAAGTGATTCCCACACGTGTTTAGAAGCTCAAAAACACAAGGGGACCACTTTCCAAGGTACCCAAATCTCAACAATTATCTCATTCACTCATTCACTCATCCAGTACACAAGTTTGGTAGTTGCAGTTGGGAGAAGAATAAAGAGAGGCACATTGCTCAGTGTTGGATATTCTCTAGTGTTTTGGTTTATTTTATTGGCATTTTATTGGCTATATATATTAAGGAAGTTTTTATAGGTTTTCTTCCCCATGAGGGTTTCCCAGGATAAATACTGTGTATCCTGTGATTGTGTTTCTCTCAGTCATCCTACCTATGATATGGTTATCTAGTAGTTGAAAATAAACCTAATAATAGCTTAAACATTAACACTCTGTGGAGGAATCTAACCAACCATGTTGTGAATCCCATGAGGGTCCTTATAACTGATTCTTTTACATCCACTCTATTGTTCGGGAGTCTCCTCTCCTCTTGAGAGGCATACCTTCTTTAGTTCGGGAGGTCCCTTCAACCATCATTTCCTGTTTGTGTGCATTGGCCTTTAGATTTATTTAGGAGCGTGCTCTTTTTTTATTAGTTGGCCTTAGGATTTTTGGATTGCGTCACGTGTTCTGAGCCATCGTGGAGCAATACCAGCCTCCCCTCCGGTCTCGTCATATTTAGAATCAACCACCACAATCTGCTCCTTTACCAAAGACGACTTCTAAAAGGTGTAGAATTAATAAACGTGGTACATATATCTCCACCACCCAAAGTTGCGATCAACCTACCATGAGTACTGAGTTGGATATGAATGTATCGGGAAGCCCTTCGACTCCATCCTCTTCTATGTTTAGTGGAGTCCCCTCGACTCCTGCATCATCGATGGTTTGGATTCCGGAGAATCCCTCACTTAATAATTCCCAACCCGTGGTCTCTTATCAACCCATGGAAACGAATCCTTTTTTATTCTCAGGCGATAGACCTAATCATAGTACTCATTCAATTCCTTGGGCCTTTAATCCTTTCTCTTTTGGTATGCCATACATGACTTCACACTTGTCATCCTCCGTTTCGATGTCTAATGTGAATCCTAGTTTTTGGTCTGGGGGCACGATGCCTCCTTATACTCCTTTCTCATTTACTGGGGGTCATATCCCTCAAACAAATCCCATGGTAGGAGGTTGGAATCCTCCTTCCTCCGGACCCAATCCTAGCTACAATGTTCCAGGGTGGAGTGCTGAAATGGGTAGTTAGTTTACTTCTTATATTACATCTATCATTCCTTCTTCCACAACGATGATTCCTACGAACATTTGTATTATGGAGAACCCCCCTCTAACCTCTGGTGTTTCACAAGGGGGGTCAATTTTATGGTATGGGAAATCCCCTGCACGAAGTTCCTTCATTTGGGGGAAACATATATCCTCACATGAGTAACCCTTATCATGTCTCTTTCTTCTCACAAACGGCTTCCTCGGGGATGATGCCCTTACAAACTTTCATGAATAAATTGGGAGGAGGATAATATCCTACTAGATAGGGCCACAATGTGTTCTATAACCTTAGATGGCCCCCAATCTCTCAAAAACAACCTTTCTCGAGAGCTTGGGATCAGATGTCACAACCCCGACTCCCTTGCGGGGGTTTCCGTGAAGTGATACATCGAGCTACATGGGGGCAATTATGGAACTTTCAATGAGTTGGTCCTGGTTTTTATCAACCACTTCCAATTGTTGGCTCATTACGATGCCAACATAGAACTTTTATCGGATTTTCGTCAAGATAAGGCCACCCACAACTTTGATCATATTCAAGAGTGGTGTAGATGGAAGAGGTTAATTAAAGCCTACATTCCTACATAGTTTCTATTGGAATGGTTCCTCAAATCTTTATTGCCTTACATTTCTAAGGATGTTTCTACATCCAAAGTGACATCTGAGGAAGAGGCCATCTTCAAAGCCCGGTTGTTGGATCTCATATATGCTCAATCTGGGATGCTCTATGAAATTATCTCTGACGTGCCGCGGTCGAATTACCGTCCTAGACAAAAGCTTGAGCCGCATGCCAATGGCATCATAGGCTCCACAAATGCCAAGACTGTAGACTAGGGGATGAACTAGCTAGAAGATTTGTCTCTTAACCCATCTGCAACAGGATAAGCTACGACTTCATCCTCAACCACCCAGTTGGCAGAAGTTCAATCTGTAAAATCAACGAACCCAAATGGTAGCCATCAACCTCGAGGGAATAAGAATAAAGGTCATGGTAATAATCCTAAGGGTGGAAAGAATAATAATAAGAAGAAAGGCAAGGACGATAATAATAATGATAAATATAATAATAATGTTGGTCAGGGAAAGAAAGAAAAGAGGAAGGTGAAATTTCCCTGTAAACTTTGTAAAGATGATCACCTTACCCAATTGTGCCCCAAAATTGAGGAAGCCTTGAGGCTCATAGCGCAACAGCCTGTTGTGTTGACGAACCTATTTCCATATAACCAAAATATGACCTCAGGAGCCTCCAACACCATAAATGCGTCGAGTGGAAGTCAAAATCCCTCGACACATGATGTTGAACATCTATGCATCAATATGGTTAAATCTGAGGTTAGTGTATCCACTCGAACTTGTGATTATGGTTCTTCGCAACCTATTGTAGGTCCAGAGCCTCCTCCTTCAAAAACACCTTTGAAGATTGACAATACAAAACCTTTGCCTCATATTCTGAAAGGAGTCCTTAAGCGCTCTTCCCATAATCCTAATTACTTGATTGTCAAAGATTTGGGCCAAACGTCATGCGCGATGTCAGCTTTGGAGGTGCTCCAGACATGCCCCACACAAAGGAATACCTTGCTATCTGCTTTGGGAGCTCTAGACCTGTGTGGCTCAAAGGTTATCAAATTTGATGTTGT
>SNQJ01S0082389.1:44378-63305 GCA_010110895.2 Picea sitchensis
CTCTTCATGGTGGATAATGTTTACACGTGACAACACACTAGATCAATACAATTAATTCATTTGTAATATTAGGAATATCATTTGTTTCTAGCTCATAGGAATTTTACATTCAACCTAACTTTTGCTAGATACCTTCACTTTTGCTCATGGCTCACAAGGTTTGACTAGGATCACAGAGGTTGTATGTCCCCCCTAAATTTTTCACAAGTCTGTCTATGCTCACAGAGGTTGTATGCTGCAGAACCCCTATCCCTCCTAATGGCTACGCGACCTCTCAGTCAGGATCTTCTGATTTCGGAACCAAAATGGCTCTTTTGGTTCCGAGTTGGAACCTCCCTCTTCTAATCCACAGGTCCTTATCTGAGTTTTGCCCATGAAAACCAACACTAGATGAAAAACTCCATTCCACACGACCACAGGCGTGACCATGGGCCTAGCCTGAAAGGCACGTCGTGTTTCACAACCTCAATCTTTCCAATACGACGGGTCCTTGGCTCCTCCAAGTCTCGAAACTCCAATGAGGGATAACGGAGGTTAGCTCCTCCCTTTTCCCAACTCACGTGACCACACACCCATGACCACAAGATTCACCATGAAAGCACGTCGCGGTTCACAGTATCAGGACCTGCGATACAAGGCCCTTGACCCCTCCAAGTCGCGAACACCGAAATCACGATGACACGAGATCTATGGCTCAAGTCTCTTTTGGACCGACGACTACGATTATTTCGGGGTTTCACGTTTCGCGACTTTTCCCTGCATGAAATCTATTCGCTCCTCCACCTGGTCACCGAAATTCCGAAACACTCCCTTGTTGCGGATCGACGAATCTAAGCCTCTAGAGATCCGATGGTCCTGATCTCGTCTTGGCAGATCGCTATTTTGGGGTTCGGGGCTTTGGGATTCAAGGGCCTTTGTCCCCCCCGAACTCACGATAGCCAATATCACGAAATGGACCAAAAGTCCAGATCTGTTGGGAATCGAAGACTACTATTCCTCCTAAGGGTTGAGCGCTGAAAGGTCTCCCTGTTAACCTCCTCACAACTCCATTTGATCCAACGACTTGAGGGATTTCACGACTCTCCCTGTAAAATCTCCACCATTCATTCAAACTTTTGTGGATTTCCCTCCTGGATGTACACGACATCAAATCTTGTGTATTTGTCTCGAATAAGATGGTTGTTGACCTTCCTCTGTGATCTGACGACCAACAACGCTCTTCCTCCTAAGCTTTTAATCTCCCCAAGTTAGAATATTTTCTAAGTCCTTGATGGTTCTGACCTTCTCTTACCCCAGGAAATGGGTTCTTGGATCCGATAACACTTTCCCAAAGTGTTATTCCTCCTGAGCTTTGTTTGATTCAGACTTAGATTTCTCGTGAACTCCTTACGTCTAAGGGATTTCAATAACTCAAATCCACGGGATTTCTCGCAGAGAAATTCCCCCCGATTTCCTTGCGTTACTCTCTGGCTCGATGCACACCTTGCAGAGGTTCAAATGAAGAGAAACAATCGAAATTGGAACCCTAACATGCATAGTTCCATTCACTTGTTCATGAAAACAAAAAGGACAGGAAAACACACACAGTCCACACACCATACAATATGGATCAAGTTTTCCTTCTGTTATATTCACAAATGCCGAAAATGGCTACCAAATACATTCAAATTACAGTAACTCAAAAACTGAGATCTCCTGCTAACTCGCAGTTCTCTTACAACTAATTTCTCTATGTATTTCTGCTCACCCAACTGGGTGTACAAACTTCTACTTAACTCAAAAATATTTCTAGGGTTTCCCCTAGATACTTAACTACTCTAAAATTCATCCTACACTATCTTAGTTCAGTCGCATTCCAGATCCGTAGTGGAAACTCCTGCTCTATTTATGATTTTCAAAATGTGCCTCAAAGGGTAAAATTCGACACTGGTTCAAGCGTGCCTCCAAAGGTAAATTCTGGCGCTGAGTTAAGGTAGATTTCAAAATTGGCTGCAACTACCAATGTTGAAGTTATGGAATAACTCTCATGTGTTGATTGGTCCTGCCTCTGTGTGCTTTCCAATGATGCTCCTGCATCATACTCCCCTTGACAAAATTTCATGGACTCCTGTCCATGAGCTCCTCTACTAATTTTCCCTGCTTCTGGATAGAAGCTTCATTTTCCCAACTGGCATCTTCGATTGGGTGTCCCTTCCATTTGACCAGATATTCAAAATAGGTTTTTCCCCTGGTCTTCTTGCCAATCCTCTGATCAATAATTCTCTCCATCTATGGCTTTTCTGCTACAGGAATTTGTTTCTCCCAGTGAATCTTTCCTTGATCTTCTGACCCTTCTATGTCATCTTTCCTGTAAGGATAAGGTCTGAAACATTGATTATGGGAAAAATTCCCACACCATCTAGTAGCTCGATCTCATAGGCGTTTGCATCGAACTTCCTCAAGATATTACAGGGTCACATCTTCTTCATCTTCAATTTTTTATATGTTCCCCTAAGGAACCTTTCCTTCTTGAGATGTGCTAAAACCTAATATCCTACTTCAAATTGAAGTTCCCTGCGATGTTGATCAACTCTGTGCTTTTATTTCTGGTTAGAACTCTCCAACTGTCCTTTGATTTGGCTATGGAGTTTCTCCATCTCTGCAGCAAAATCCTATGCTTCAACGCTCCTGATCTCACCTTGTTCCAAGTCTCTCAAGTCAGATACTCCCCTTGGTTGCATTCCATATAGTATTTGGAATGGGCTCCTTCCAGTGCTCCTGTTTTTTGAATCGTTGTATGCAAATTCTGCTTGTGGCAAAATCTAATCCCACTAGTTATGATGTTTAGTAACTAGACTCCTTAATAAATTCCCCAAAATTCTATTTACCACTTCAGTCTGCGCATCTGTATGAGGGTGATAAGATGAGTTGAAGGAGAAATCCATCCCCACCTTATTCCACAACGTCCTCCAAAAGTGACCAACAAATTTTGTGTCTCTGTCTGAGACAATGCTCCTAGGTAGGTCGTGAAGTCTCACTACTTCTTTGAAAAACAGATTTGCAACATGCTTTGCGTCACTGGTCTTCTGGCATGGGATGAAATGTGCCATATTTGAGAATATTTCCACTACCACAAATATGGAATCAAATCCCCTTTGTGTTCTTGGCAATCCCAACACAAAATCCATGCTTATTGCATCCTAAGGCCTCTCTAATATTGGCAATGGTTGATACAACCCAATGTTCTGTCTTTTCCCCTTTACATGTTGGCAGATTCTACATTTGTTCACAAACTTTATCACCTCTGTTCTCATACCTGGCCAATATTATGAGTTTCTCAATTGTGCAAACGTTTTATCATGGCCGAAATGTCTAGCCAATCCTCCATTATGCTTTTCCTTCAGAAGATTATTCCTTATTGAGAATTTTGGTATGCACAACTGATTTACTCTGAACAACAGTCCTTCCTGAATCATGTATCCTGTCCACTGACTTCTATCTCTCAACACAGGATTAGCACATGCTTCATATGCCTCCTTGAAATCTGCATCATCATGATACATGTCCTTAAGGTGTGCAAACCCCAAGGTCTTCACCTAGAATTCCTGCATGATCAAACATCTCCTGCTTAATGCATCGGCAACCTTGTTAGCTTTCCCAGCAATATGTTTTATGACAAAAGTAAAATTTTGCATAAATTCAACCCATTTTGCATGCCTCTGATTAATTTTTTTTTGTCTGGTTATGAATTGTAAAGCTTGGTTATCACTATACAAGACAAACTCTTGCGGGATAAGATAATGCCTCCATTTCTTCAATGCTTGAATTATGGCATAGAACTCCTTGTCATATGTGGATTATTTCTTCTTAGTCTCATTCAGCTTCTCGCTGAAATAGGCAACAAGTCTATTATCTTGACTCAAAACTGCTCCTATTGCAACTCCACTTGCATAACATCTTACCTGAAATGTCTTCTCAAAATTCGGCAAGATCATAATTGTTCGTTCTGTTATATTCTCCTTCAGTATATTGAAGCTCCTTTCGGCCTCCTCTGTCCATTTAAAGGACTTGTGCCGCTTCTTCACTGTATCCATCATTGGCGCACAAATTCCATTGAGGTCTCTAATGAAATTCCTATAGAAGCTCGCTAATCCATGGAAGCTACTTACCTCGAACATGCTTCTTGGTGATGACCATTCTCTGATTGCTTTCACCTTCTCTAGATCCATCTTTAGTTCATTCGAAGAGATCACGAAACCCAAATAAATGAGTTGTGTCTTCATAAAAGAGGACTTCTTCAAATTGATCAAAAAATTCTCCTACTGTAGCCTCCTCATTACTAGTGTTAGGTGCCTCAAATGATCCTCTTTAGTCCTACTAAAGATCAGTATATCGTCCAGATATACAACCACAAACTTGCCAATGAAATCTTTCAGAATTTCATTCATCAACCTCATAAAAGCACTCGGGGAATTTGTTAATCCAAATGGCATAACAAACCACTCATATAGACCTTCGTTTGTCTTAAAGGTTGTCTTCCATTCATCACCTTCTCTCATCCTGATCCAGTGATATCCACTTTTCAGATCTATCTTAGAAAAAAAAAATTCTCCACTTAAGCAATCCATTAAATCATCCATTCCCGGTAAAGAAAATCTGTACCTAATGGTGATCTTGTTGATGGCTCTCGATTCTGTGCACATTCTCCATCCTCCATCTTTCTTTGGGCTCAACACAGTTGGTACTGCGCATGGGCTCAAACTTTCTCTAACCAAACCTTTGTCTAGAAATTCTTGGACTTGGTTCTTTACCTCCTCATTCTCTCGAGGTGTTAATCTGTACGCTGCTTTGTTCAGGAGAATTGCTCCTGGTATCAAGTCGATATGATGACTGATACTCTTGATGGGCGAAAATGATTTTGGCAGCTCATCCACCACTATATCAAAAAATTTATCCAACAGCTCCTGAACTTCTTCAGGAAAATCATCCATTGATGTGCTCGTAAGGATGACTCTAGGCTTCCTCACCATAACGAACTTCATATCCTATTCTTCCTTGACTTCTTTCAGGAGTTCCTTCCCACTTATGAGAAGTATGCTTGTGTTGGCTTCCTCCTTTACTCTCTTCTCCTCCATTGGAAGCAACATATGCGTCCTACCATTCTTCTCTAATGTATATGTGTTTTTCCTCCCATCATGAATGAAATTTCTATCAAACTGCCATGGTCTTCCCAACAAAATATGGCATATGTCCATGGGGATTATATCACACAGGATTTCATCTTTATAACCTCCTATCTTCATTTCAACCAGGCATTGTTTAGTAATTGTTACCTGCTGCCCTTTTTGCAGCCATGAGACCTTGTATGGATTTGGATGTGTAGTTGTCTCCAGCTCCAATTTCTCCACCATCTCTGTGGATACTAGGTTGTCAGTGCTCCCACTGTCAATAATCACCTTGCATACTTTGTCCTTAGTCTTGCAAGTTGTCCTGAAGAGACTGTTTCTCTACACTGGATTTTCAACTTCTGCCTCTGGTTTTAAGAGAACCTTTCTCAACATCAGGGATGCTCCATCGTTTGCTCCTTCTGCTTCAACATCTCTTTGTTGTGCTTCTGAAAGGGGAGCTTCTCCTCATCCTTATTTATTCTTCTCGGGGCATTCCCAAGACATGTGTCCTGTCTTTCCACAGGCATAACATCTTATTCCTCCTCTGCCTCTTCCTCTAAAAGAGTTTCTTCCACCACCCTATCTTTCTCATGAACTTCCTCCTCATTCCAAATGATTGTGTGGTTTCCCAGCCTCATCCTTAGACTGATGTGTTATGTCGCGGTTAAACCCCTTGCTCTTGCTTGGGACTGAGCTTTTACCTCTTCCTCGCTGACTTTGTTTTCTGGTCATCTTCTCCTCTGCCTTCAATGCAAACTGATAAACATCCTCCACAAGTCTGACTAACATCATGCTGAGCTCGTCCTGGATCTCATATCTTAAGACATTTATATATCTGGTGACTTTCTCTTCATCTCTTTCTCGTTGTCCAGTTCTGATGTTCAGCCAATAGAACTCCTCGGTGTACTCCTTAACTGTCATCCCTTTATTTCTCAAGTTTTGCATCTTCCTGAACAGATTTATCTGATAATATTTGGGCATGAACTTAGCCTTCAGCTTGGCTACCCTTCTATCCCAAATCTTTATCCTCTATTTTCCTTTGCTTCTTCTCTCAGCCTGTAGTTCATCCCACCATAGCGTTGCATGTCCTTTTAACCTGGTGATTGCCTGTTTCACCTTATTCTCCTCATCGACGTCTTCATAATCGAAGTGTCTGTCCATGGATCTTATCCAATCCAACAGTTCTTCATCATCTAGGTTTCCCTTATACATTGGAACCTCTATCTTAGCTCTGCCTCCCAGTCCGGCAACTGCTTTCAACTAACGTTCCTCTACAACGTATTCTCCTACAGATTCTTCAAATTCAACCTCTTCAATTTCTGCTTCACTAACGTCTCCAGTGTCAGTTAATCTTCTCTGCGTTTCTTCCATTGTTTCCAATCTGGCATGAAGTTCTCACATCTCCCTCTCTACAACATAGTTGGCTAAAGGTGCCTCTCGTCTCCTTGGCGGCATTGTGTTGATTGCTTGTCACACATAGAGTACAACTCTGAGTTCTCTGTCTCTTCCTCTTTCTCTTTCACTTGAAGTCTACAGACAAAGAACAATCAACTATGATACCACCTGATGTAGACCCCCTATCCATCCTAAGGGGTATGCGACCTCCCGGTCAAGATCTTCTGATTTCAAAACTGAAATGGCTCTTCTGGTTCCAAGCTAGAACCTCCCTCTTCTAATACACAGGTCCTTATCTGATTTTTTCCCACACAAAACTCCACTCCACGTGACCAAAAGCATGACCACGGGCCTAGCCTGAAAGGCACATTGCATTTCACGACCCCGAGCTTTCCAATATGACGAGTCCTTGGCTCCTCCAAGTCTCGAAACTCTGATGAGGGCTAATGGAGGTTAGCTCCTCCCTTTTCCCAACTCACGTGACCACACACCTGTGACTGCAAGCTTCACCATGAAAGCGCATCGCGGTTCACAGTATCGGGACCTGCGATACAAGGCGCTTGACCCCTCCAAGTCACGAACACTGAAATCACGATGATGTGAGATCTACAACTCAGGTCTGTTTTGGACCGATGACTGCAATTATTTCAGCATTTCGTGTTTCACGACTTCTCCCTCCACGAAATATGTTCACTCCTCCACCCGGTCGCTGAAATGATAAAACACTCCCTCGCTATGGATCGATGAATCTAAGCCTTCGGAGGTCTGATAGTCCTTATCTTGTCTTGGAGGATCGCTATTTGGGGGTTCAGGGCTTTGGGATTCAAGGGCCTCTATCCCCCCCCAACTCGCGATAACCAATATCACGAAATGGACCAACGGTCCAGATTTGTTGGTAATCGACAACTACTATTCCTCCTAAGGGTTGAGCATTGAAAGGTCTCCCTACTAACCTCCTCGCAGCTCCACTTGATCCAACGTCTCACGGGATTTCACGACTCTCCCTGTAAACTCTCCACCATCTGTTCAGACTTTTGTGGATTTCCCTTCTGGACGTACGCGACATCAAAGCTTGCGTATTTGTCTCAAATCAAACAGCTGCCGACCTTCCTCCGTGATCTGAAGGCCAACAATGCTCTTCCTCCTGAGATTCTAATCTCCCTGACTTAGAATATTTTCTAAGTCCTGGAAGGTTCCGACCTTCTCTTACCCCGGGAAATGGGTTCCTGGATCTTGATAACACTTTCCCAAAGTGTTATTCCTCCTGAGCTTCATCTGGTTGCATCTAAAAGATTTCGATAACTCAGATCCACAGGATTTCTTGCAGAGAAATTCCCCCCAATTTCCTTGCATTCCTCTCTGGCTCGATGCACACCTTGCAGAGCTTCAAATGAAGAGAAACAATTGAAACTGGAAAACTAACATGAACAGTTCTGTTCACTTGTTCATGAAAACAGAAACGACAGGAAAACACACACAGTCCACACACCATACATTTGGATCAATTTTTCCTTTTGTTATATTCACAAGTGCCGAAAATGGCTACCAAATACATTCAAATTACAGTAACTCAAAAACTGAGATCTCCTTCTAACTCGCAGTTCTCTTACAACTAATTTCTCTCTGTATTGCTGCTCACCCAACTGGGCGTACAAACTTCTACTTAACTCAAAAATATTTCTAGGGTTTCCCTTGGCTACTTGCCTACTCTAAAATTCATCCTATGCTATATTAGTCCAGTCGCATTCCAGAGCCATAGTGGAAACTCCTGCTCTGTTTACGATTTTCAAAACGTGCCTCAAAGGGTAAAATTCGACACTGGTTCAAGCGTGCCTCCAAAGGTAAATTCTGGCACTGAGTTAAGGCAGATTTCAAAATTGGATGCAACTGCGAATGTTGAAGTTCTATAAGAACTCTCATGTGTTGAGTGGTCCTACCTTTGTGTGCTTTCCAACAATGCTCCTGCATCATTGTACGTTCCCCTTGACTTTTGCACTAGACTGTCTATGCTCACAGAGGTTGTATGTTCCCTCTAACTTTTGCATTAGACTCACATAGCATCTCGTTCATCCTGACTTTTGGTTTGACTCACAGAGGTTGTCCGTTCCCCCTGGATTTTGTCAATACCTCATAAGACTAGTTGATTCTCCAAATCTCCCTGGCTAGCCTTAGGGTGGCCCATATGGCCTCTCATTGGAGAATGATTGTCGATGCTGCCAAATTTAACAGTTTTCCCATGCGATATGATTACCACTAGTATCCATAAGCTAACCAACATCTTCCATTCTTGGCTACTTTAGATCTGCCATATCTATCATGTTTGACCAACGATCCCATCCAACATGCTTCATTTTAGCCCGCCATCCCTGCCAAATTACCATCCAACATCCTAAAATTCGACGGAAAACCTAGGGAATATCCTAACAATCATGGTATGACTTTCCATTTATGGTGTTCTTCCAACTCTTTGATGCACAATTCCATCTGTCTCGGACTTTTTCAGAGAACAATTACAGCTGAAACAACGAAATGGTACATTGAGTTGTCACGTAACTCCTTTGTCGACTTTAACTCTCTTGCCACAACTTTTCTAATGCATTTTGGTTACCTATATGTTGTGATACCGGCACAGAGATTTTGACGTCACTCCAGAAATATTCTTCCACCCACATCTCTGATCATATTCATGAGTGGAGACGGTGGAGATGGTTGATCAATTCTTCCATGCTGGACCAACTACTCACAGATTGGTTTACAAAGTCAATCTTGCCTCCCATTGCCCTTGATGTTGATATGGGAAATGTTGTTACTAAGGAGCAGGCTATAATTCATGTGCATTATTCGGACTCGATCTACTCCCAGTCTGGCACACTTTACAACATGATCCCTAACGCTCTCCATCCATTGAACAATCCAACAAAACCTACTCCAGAACCAACTTTCGTTTCAGACACAAAAACCACTTCCTCTCCTGCTCGAACCTCGGAGGTGAATGAGGTCAAATCCTTTTCATCTCAACAACCAAGAGGTAAGACAAAAAACAAGGGTAAATCCAAGACATCTTCGAATGAGCAAGATATCCCAAAGACTGCTAATACTCCATCGAATAGGAAGCCTACGTTTCCTTATATGATTTGTTAGGAAGACCACTACACAAAATATTTTCATCATCATGAGTAAGTTGCTAAATTTCTTAAGGGTGCCTCCCAATCGGTTCAACAACAAAATTTGGTTGTACAAAATCCTGCCCCTCTGCAAGGGGAAAACACAAGTCATCTCTATTATGAAGATGCTTCCACGAGCACCTCTAAGGTGTACATGTTTAAAATGATTAATGTGACAACTTGAGAAAACACTTATGACAATCCTCCAGGTGATCAGACTAAAGGAAAGGTTTTCTATCATCCCTCTACTTCCACTCCTCTTCCATATTCCAATCCTCTTCAAATTGAGATTCCAACCTCTAACACAGTGTTGCACCTACCCAAGAGCGTAATTCAAAAAGTGACATTTAATCCAAATGTCCATGATGCCCAAAACTACAACATTGTTGAATATTTGGCGTAGGCACCTTGTTCTATGTCAGCCCTCAAAGTTCTACAGAATTGTCCAAGTCAACTTAGAACCATATTGTCCACCATTGGAGCTATGGATCTGGAGGAGTCGAATCTGATTACATTTAATATGGATTACTTTAAGGAAAGGCTATCCCATCAATTAGTGTTCCGAATTCAAGTTTTGGTTTTTGGAAAGAATGTCCATCGTGTTGTATTGGATGAGGGAGCCTCCACCTGTGTCATGTCTTTACCTTGTTGGAGAGCCCTAAGTTCTCCCAAACTTACCATGCCCCCTACCACCTTGAAAGCGTTTGATGGACGTGGTTTCCAACCCCACGAAATCTTTTCATCCTTCACTGTGACATTGAAGGGTAAGACTATTTCAGTCGATATCGAAGTAGTTGACGTGCCCCTAAACTAAATTTTTTTACTTGGTCGTAATTGGTTCTATGTGATGAATGTCGTCACATCTACCTTGTTTCGTGTCTTATGATTTCCCCATCAAGGAAAAATTATCATTGTTGACCAATTGGACTATATAATTCTTGATCTCCGCAATACTGTGATGAATGATGTCCCTTTAATAGGACAATCTAGTCTTGAGATTGTAGGGGTTGGTCTCCTTAAGTATTCCTCGCTCATGGGGGGTTTTCCTTTACTTGCTCCTACCATCCTACAAGTTTCCACGTTAAATTTTATTTCGAATCAGGTGTGTCGACAACCCATAGAATTATCTTATCCTTTGGTAGTACCTAGTATCGACGAGCATAGTTCAAGTCACTCACTCACTCACTCAAGTCACTCATCTAGTGCACAAGTTTGAAGGAAGTTTCAGTTGTCGGAAGAAGGAGATAGAGGTCCATTGCTCAGTCTTGGTTATTATTGGTGATGTTTTATTTTATCTTTCCATTGTATTGGAAATCTATATTAAGGAAGTTTTTTTTAGGTTTTCTCCCCCATGATGGTTTCCCGGGATAAAATGTTGTGTACCTTGTGATTGTGTTTCTCTCAGTGATCCTTCTTATGCTATTATTGTCTAGTAAATTTAAAACAACTTAATAGCAACTCTAAATTTAACAACACAAGTTGGGGGAAAAACACCTCTAGAGAGACACACTTCCAAGAGTGATCCTCGTTTGAGGGTCATTCCAGTCATAATGCAATAGTGTTTTCTAGAGCGAGCTTAGTCTTTATTCTTTCTCATTCTCGTAAATGCATGAGAATAAGTTACCAAGCTCGGTCTTTATTTTTCCGCGTGCTCATTAATAAATGAGAATAGGTTACCGAGTATACTTTTATCTATTTTTCATACTCGTAAAATTTATATGAAAAATGAACCTTTTGAAGTCTCCTTTAAGCTATTTTTATACTCTCTAAACATGAAAATATTGTTGAGCGATCTTGTTGTATTTCACGCTCGTTAAAGTGAATTAGAAATCATGTTTGTTGAGCGGTCATTTATCTCTTTTTCAGTCTCATCAGACTATTTACAAAAAGGAAATACTCTAGTCAAGAAGGATTAGAAGAGTTATCCTAGGTATCGTTTTATACTTTTTCGAACCCTGGGGACTAACTTTACGAAAAAGTCCATTATGGAGTCTTCTTTATCAAATATTTTCATACTCTCGAAATATGAAAAGGCCATTGAGTTTTCTTTCCTTGGACTTGTAAAATATACACAAGGAAGTACCCATTTGGGACCGAACCCTTCCTTCTTCAGGTTCATTAAACATACAAATATGGGACTCATCGAAGATGATTTAACCAATAATTTTGTATCCTCCTCGAGCTCGCTAAAAAACAAAGAGGTACTCGCCTATCTGGGTGGGCGGAAATTTTGAGAAGTGGGTCAAATATTTTATTTATGGCATCTTGATGTTTCCCTTATACATGGCACTTGTTTGAATCCTATGTGTCATCATACTCTTTTGAATCCTTCAGAAGAGAACCCTTGGCTTTTGTCTCATTCCATCCATCCTCATACTCTTTCGACTCCTTCGAAGAGATCCATTGGTTGTCGTCACATCATCATGCTTGGTATTCATTCTTTGTTGGGTCAATGTTTCCAAGTCATTCATTGTGTCGCCATATGTTCAAGGGAAGTAAAACTCTGCATTTTCACCCCTGTGTCAGTTCATCATCATTTGATCCATCACTATTCATCACTATCCTTATTCATTTCATGTCGATGATGGGGGATACATCATGGCCCTCCTTTGACGAGTCTATTTCCATCGACAACAACACATTATCTAAGAAATAGACTTAGAAACCAATTAGTAACTTGGATCATGCATGCCTCAATGGCAGGTTTCCTCACTATCGACAGTTCGTTTACATCATTGACCTCTGATCGATTGATTCCACGAATGTTTGAATTCATATTATCTATTCACATTTGATGAAATGTACTGATAGTACCTTAGGAGTCATTGTCTTCATTGGTGATTTCCCTTGTACTTGTTAACGGTATACATCATTGACCTGTAATCAAGTGGTTTCTACCATGTTCGACGTCAAGACATCTATTCACATGGTTAGATTCATACTATTTGGGATCAGGATTGAAGACCCTAGGGGGACTTTCCAGTAAACATTCATTTTTTGTTATCTTCCTTCCCCAAGCCGTGACATAAATTATGAAGTTGTGATATATATTGTGACATAGATCCAAGTTGTATTGGTATGTGGTTATGTTATATCATGTTGTAGTTCCATTATGTACAATCTTGTGGCTACATTTTGATCGCGTTATTCCACGTTATATGTTTAATGGCCATATCCTTCGTCAGTTATTTCATGGGTCCACAGTATATTAGTCGACGACCATGCTTTGATTTCATATTATTTTGAATATGGGTATGCCTACCTTGGGGATGATATATGTATATTGATGGATGTTTTCTTTCTTTTCCGACAGGTTTTCTGACTTCAGTCCCTTGATTCCATAACATTACAAATTTTTTCGGCCATCATTTTCTCCTCTAATCTGAAACTTTGGGGGGCGTCTATTATATGCCATTTTCCCACACCTAGCTAAGTGTCACATTTCACTTTGCTAGGTGTCGTACTGTTGACACCTCACCCTAAATTTTGTGGTTTCAATATAACAAGTTTGTGGTACAAGTGTCACACTTTCCTAAGTATTCCAACCTTGTTACCATGTAAAAATCACATGTCAGTATCCCTTGCGAAGTTGGAGGAATAAAAACATCATTTTAGGGTTGAAATCTCACTTTCCCCCTTGCCTTTCTGGCTTTGTTTGACCATGATTGCCCCCATTTTCACTATGGGGGAGTGACCATCACCCTTTGGTCACCCTCTATGCCACTATGGGGGAGTGACCACATCACTCTGTCTTCCCTTCTAGCGGAGTGACCATGCGGATTTTGTCAAATACAATGAATTTATGGGCATCTTTCGAGGAATTTTTGGATGGTTCTTGGTTTGTTTTTTTGTTTGCATCAAGATATTATTCGAACCTACTTCTATCCTATCTTGGGAGAAAAAATAACCATGAAGATAAATCAAATCCTAACCTAATCCACCTTATCCTCAACCATGTTCCTGATTTACCCTAGTGGTTAACCCTTTCTGCATCTACATAACCAAGCCATTTCAGAGTGAGAGGGAGGATGGAGAAGAATCATATCAAACTTATGATCTTGTCAAGCAGTGTCAAACCTTTGTTTATGTGAAGATTTTGAGTTGGATTCATGTTCAAGGGATGAAGAAAGAATCTTGGAGGATTGTAGGATCATCAGGTTGTAAACTTTTTTCTTTTCATTGAATATAAGAACTTGGATTATTTCTCTTATACTTTCTTGTTCATTTCTTGTCTATTTGATTACTTGGTGTAAGTTATAAATAAGTATGGTTGATATTACCTAATCATAGATAGTAGTAGGAGATGGTTTCTCTGTTCTTACAGGTTTGACTTCATGAGGGAGCTGCTTGGATTGGAGCTCAACCATTGGAGCAGCGAGGAATAACGTCAAAAATCATGTGCACATACCTATTATCCTTCTCTCTCAACCCTCCCATAAGGAAACATAATAGTTAGTTTGGAGGATGTTAGTGTCCATTTGTTAGAGGTTTTATCACTTGTAGGAAACCCAAGTGAGGGGATCTCAACCTGCCTGCAGGGGGAGAATTATCACCACGATGGTCTATTTGGTCCGGAAAAGTGTTAAACTTATACCAAAATAGATATCATTTCAAATCCATTTAACAAGAGTGAAATAGAAAAGTTTACTCAGAAATCTTTTTTTTTTTTTAGGCGTTGGAAAATATATTAACCAATGCTTGACGGGAGTCCCATAAGTAGTGGTCAAAATTATATTGATTAAGATTAATGAGGTTCAAACACAAAGTCATATTGGGACTATAAGGGACTCCCAGACCTATGGAGTAACTTTTGCATAGGCACGAAATGACAAAACATATTCTAACTAGGGTACCCATGTTTGGTAAGTCTCTACCATTATTAATGACACTTCTAGTAACAACAAGAAGGTTTTGTGTAGCTAAAAAATGGGTTTGTACCTAGGGAATATGAATCATGGTCACAAGATGATGCAAAAATGCAAAGCGGGGTGAAAACCTACCCTATATGCCCATGATGGTAAATACCTACCGGAGGAAAAAATGGGCTGAAGAATGATGTAAATCCACGAAACCCTAGACAAAACCGCTTCAAATAAATTCATATACTTCTCAATTAGTTCATATGGTTTCAAAAAATATGAAATATAGGGTAAAAAACTATAGAAAGTGAATGAAAATTTTCTACAAATAGTAAAAAATAATAAATTTACCATATCATTTTAGTTTTTCACCCACATAGTGATTTTTAAGCCATTTTACCCATGATATTCCATCGATGATTCTAGGAGCTACGATCGACATAATTGGAAACCCTCTACACCAAGTAAGTGCCCATCCTATCCTCTTCCATTTCAATGGTTTATTGTTAAGATTTAATGTTCAATGTTTTAGAATTAGAGGTCGTAATTTCAAAACTAGGGTGTACATGGGTTGTAGTTCATCAGTTTGCATACATGACATCATGTACGTAGGCAAGGTGAAGTCTTCCCCCATATATGAATCCCTATACGCGAATTTCATAAGGGTAGCCCGCATACAACTCTATGTACAATTTTTTTGACAAGATTGACTCAAAATTTGATGTTTCCTTTGCAGGATGGTGATTGAATGGAGGGAAAGAGAGAATGAGGAGGTTAATGTTGCAGTAGAAAGAGATGTGAGGGCCCAACAAGCTTTGAAAACATGTGGACTCTATAAATTTTGGGCCATAAAAGGAATGAGGGACCAAGTGAGGTTGCTCCAAACACTGATAAACTATTGGGATCCAGAGACTAAGGCATTCAATCGCGATGGGAAACCATTGAGAATTGAAGTGGACAATATCTAATTTATTACATGGTTGTCTCACCGAGATGAGGTGGTGAATCTCAAATCCCGATGGACTGGAGGTGGGAGGACTATGGAAAATTACATCGCCACCTACTGCATTGCAAGTATAGAGAAAGTGGGAAGCCAACTCCTTATTAGGGTCATTGAGAACCTGAGTCTAAATATCATCGTCCTAGTACTCACACGAATATCAGGATCAACCTCACTACATCAGGGGTCGAGGCCACTCATGTTATATGTCGTGGAGTGTTTGACACCCATGGTTTATGATTGGTGCACCTCATTGTTGGCCAAAATGAAGATCCAGTTGACTGATTACAAACTCGGTAGGATAAGGAACTTCGGGTTTGCATCCATATTGTGTAGTTTTTTATTTGAGAGAGTTCCATCTCTAAGGCCTAGAGTGGAAGTTATTCCACATAATCTATGTGATCCATCTATGTCACGGTGGATTGAGGTGATGTGGCAGCTAGGAGATGGTAGGGTTCAAACCCCATACAATAATGATTTCTTACACTAGTGGCTATGACAGATCATCGCAATCGATGACTATCCTTATGAGGGGATAGACTATAGAGGGGATCGTGGAATTCCATTACCACCAAGATCCACCTTTGGAGAAATCGATCAGAATTGATTTTATATGTTTAATTTGATTTTTTTTCAATTTGATAAATGCAAATATTTTTGTATGGTATCATGCATTGATGGTTATTTATTTTGTGTAGACATAGGTCCAGGACGTCCAGATAGATATCAAAAACATCATCATAGGGGCCTAGGAGATGAGATGGTAGGAAGGGACGAAGAGAGAGTTCTCTAGAATGTGCAAGGAAACTTGTCTCGTCTAATGCACATGATTCCTATGGTCTAGGTGGAGGATTTGTCAAAGGAAATGCAGCGACATGTGGTAGGTGTACCTCATGCGTGGGTGAGCCTCTTTCGATGTCTCTTGAACTCCATACTATGTTATCATGACACACACCTAGGGCCTCAGGATTAGATTCCATGATTGTATTATGTACCAGTTGTATATGTATTTTAGGAATACAAGCCCAATTTTGTACTATGACACCATATTTTTTGGACTTAAAGGATGAAATATAACAAATAGTTTGGACTTCGATGTTACTATTGGACATATTGCCATTAATTTGTTGTCATTGATGTCAAACAATATGATAGTATGCATAGATGATGCACATAAATCTCAGAAGGGAAAGCACATTGCAAAAACCTGATCGGGATCAAAATCCCCACAGGACAAACCACAACCGTTGGATATGCAAGCGCCAAATCAAGGGCATGGATTGATTGCAGAGCGTGAAGGGAGAATTAAACTATACGTTATTTTCGATCCCACAATTATTCTAGATCATCAGATCTCATCGATCAAATATCGACGACTGTGGTTAACTCACCAATAATCGCACAACTTCAATTGCGGAGTTTGGGCGACGAATTAAACCACACACAAGTTATGGTTCCGCAATCCACATCGACCGTTGTATCAATTTAAGTGGAAGGATAGGATAAGAGAAGATGAATATCGTCTGATACGAAGTCCCAAAGTAAATGAGGACTGTTCGACCTATTCAGAGTGTGCCAAGGTAGCAATGGTCAACTTCGGCGCTGACCACTTCAGGAGAAAAGGGTGGAGAACAAGTAAGATCACTCGAAGGCTGAAGTACCGAAGCAAATGTGAACCGTTCGATATGAATAACACTTTGGGAGATATCAGGACCATCAGATCATGTTTAGTGGAAGGATAGAGTAAGCCACAAATATCTCAAAATAGACGTAAGTCGTCTGATCTAAGGAAACACTTCGGAAGATATCCTGACCGTCAGATCGGAAGGCCCAAAATCCCGAATAGTCAAATTCTCGACAGTCGTTGGATCATGTTAATCCTTTTTGGGTTAAAGAATGACCATTGGATGAAGTCAAGTTACCCGAGGTTTACACTTCGGGGAATCTCACTTCGGGAGAACTCGGAAGTGGAGAAATCAAATTACCTGAAGTCCTGAAGGCCAAAGTTCCAAAGTCACGAGGATAATACATGTATCACTCACATTGAGAGCCCGCATCATCAACAGTGATGTCAGCAAGGACACGTGGCGTAATCAACTGATGAAAAGTGTCAAGGTCCCATAGGTACTTTGAGCCACGAATCTAGGTGACACGTGGTAGCCACTCAAGAAGTGCCACATCAACAAGTGACATTAGCAAGTTATGTCACTTCAGGAGTTTTCACCACCAACAAATGACCTAAGTCCTGAAGTCCCGAAGGCCGAAGTCCCGAAGTGGACATGAGTCATCTAATCTGAAGAACGCTTCGGGAGCATTCTCAACCATTGAATATTATGGACAGGCGTCTGTTGTTTGGGATATTTGTAAAGAGGTTGGAAGTCACTAAGGACGAAGTCTCGAATTCTCGAAGTAAATGAGAATCGTTCATCTCATCGAGAGATTAAAACGTGACCGTTAATTTTGATAAGTGATCAAGCACTCGCTTGGCTTAGCACTTGGTCACCACCTGAGGTCGTATGGAATAAAGAAACAAAGGGCGAAAGAAGAAGCAATGCTTAAATTAATAAGCTTGTGGTCCTGTGCCTATGGTCATATGTAAATGGTTTTAAGGAAGTGCCTCTACAATATTCAATTCCTACAACATTCACAGAGACAAAGGAAATCGATCCATACCTGTGATCGATTTATGAAAGTAGGGGGGATGTCAGGTTTAAAGTTGAAGACCGAGAATGATGTTCTCTGGTGGTCCCCAAGTTGTTGTAAATGGACAAGTTAGTTGTAACTTGTGGCACAAGTCGAACCAATAACTTAAATAAGCTTTGAGCATAAACAAGTATAAAAACAACCATGATTGGTTCACTTGAGACATAAGCCTTGAGCATGGAAGAGGTGGATCTACACCTAAGGTCGATGATTTCTATAATGATGATTATTTGACATAGAAAGGCGTGAATATCATAGAGAAGATGAAGTGAGGAAGGTGTGAATATCAGAGAGAAGATGAAGTGAAGAAGGCATGAATTTCAGAGAGAAGATGAAGTGCGGTGATGAGAATTTGTGTTATACCTCTTATCATGAGATAGAGTTGATTCAATAAATGGATCACTGCTACTAGAGTTGGTTGAACTACTATATGAACTCTAGTTGGATAGACTGTGTTCTATCAACAATATGGGTCTTGTGGCAAGTTGGGTCTTGCTTGAGAGTTGGTGCTCTCTTGAGATTTGGTGCTCTCCTAGGAGTTGGTGCTCCTTACTTCAGTTGGTGCTGATACAAAATAGTTGGTGTTGGGAAAACCCCCATTACTATAGTCACATATATACATATAAATTATACAAAAGATTATACAAACATTTGGTATC
>SNQJ01S0082390.1:1182-29602 GCA_010110895.2 Picea sitchensis
TCATTACTTCCCTTGAACAACAACTATTGATTATTTCTCATATATTGTGCATGGTGTATTGTGGTGTATTGGTGTAACTCTTATACTATTATTAATTTATCATTGGATATAATTGAATGGTTTAAGTATAATTTGAAAAATTTTTAAATTGTACTTGATACTGATTCACCCCCCTCTCATTATCAACAGTAGAATACATCAAAACAGCATATCAATTGCAAAAAAATGAGGAAAATTTGAACAGTACATATTTCATCATCGACAAGAATGGACTATTAAGGTTCAAGAGCAAATTATATATACCTAATTATGGTGAATTGAAGATGATGATATTGAATGAGCTACATAAACATCCCTATTCTAGTCATCCAGGATACCAGAAAATGATAATAACCCTAAGAAAATAGTTATATTAGCCTAATATGAAATATGAAACAGCTAAATATTTATCTAAATGCTTAGATTGTCAACAAGTGAAAGTTGAACATCAACATTCAACAGGTCTCTTATAACCTATGCCTATACCAGAATGGAAATGGGAAATTATTTCAATGGACTTCATTACAGGTTTGCCTAATACTCAAAGACAAAACGATTCAATCATGGTAGAAATTGATAAGTTGAGTAAGTTTGCACACTTCATACCTGTGAAATCTACTTACAAAGAAATTAATATCGTTGAAATTTTCATGAAAGAAATATTTAGATTGCATGGGGTTCCTAAAATGGTGATCTCATATAGAGATGTTAAATTTACCTCAAATTTTTTGAAGGAATTGTTTGTAGGTTTGGGTACTAACTTGAAGTTCATCACAAGTTACCATCCGCAAACAGACGGAAAAATAGAACGTACAAACAAAATTATCGAAGATATGTTACGAATGTACATGTAAGAACAAAACCAACTAAGTGGGAAAATATCTACACTTAGTTGAATTCGCATACAATAACAGATATCAAGAATCAGCAAAAATGAGTCCCTTCAAAGTTTTATATGGAAGGAAATGTACAACCCCGATCAATTGGGATAATCTGGTTGACAGAATCATGGTTGAACAAGAAATTATCCAAGAAATGGAACAAATGGTCAAAAAGGTACAACATAATTTAAAGGTGGCACAAGATCGATAGAAACTTTATGCATATCTAAAAAGACGACATCAACAATTTAACGTTGGAGAACATGTATACCTTAAAGTCAAAGAAAGAAGGAGCTCATTAAAACTAGGGAATTGTTCCAAGTTGGCACCAAGGCTTTGTGGTCCATTCGAAGTCTTAACTCAAATCGGACCAGTGGCATACCAACTAGAAATCCGTGCAAATTTAAAAGTTCATAATGTTTTTCATGTTTCAGTATTAAAAAGATATATTCATGTTCCTACTCACATAATTAATTGGAACATGGTGTAGGTGGAACCAGAAGGAAAGTTCCAAGTGAAACCTCTATGCATTCTGGACAGAAAAGAAATGGTACTTCGAAACATAGCCATCGCCCAGGTAAAAGTGCAATGGAAGCACTTTATCCCTGAGGAGGCTACTTGGGAGTTGGAAGATGAAATGATGAAATCTTATCAACTCTATTCCAAGTGATGAATTGAGGGAAATACCAACACTAAGGAAAGTGTTATACTTAAGGGGGAGAGGATGTGACATCCTCAAATATTAAAAAAACTTATTTTAATTTCATTGCTTTGAAAATAAATTTCCATTTATGGAAATTTGTATTTGAAATTTTGAAGGCATGTAATTATTATTTTTGTGACTATTGAGCAAGAGTTTGAATTTCCAACTGTCCTCTTTTGATGGATAAATGTATGAGATAGATATTTTAATAAATTAAATGTTGGAAATAGGTGGAACAACCAAGTTAAAAGTAGTTGACTATGACTCCATGAGTGGAGAACATGTTTGAGTTAACTCAAAGATGATTTTTACAAGTGTCAGAAGTGGAGTTATATCACTAGAAGCCCCTAAAACTCAGGGATTTGTAATGTTGTGAATTTCCCAAGGAGGGAAATGGATGGAAAAGTCCTAGGAAATAAAAAATGAAATATATACAAAATATGTGGGAGGCATGACATTGCTTAGTATGTTTTGGAGATGAATATTTGATATGTGAGCACAAGTGGTGTTAGGCAAATGATTTTCTAAACTATACAGAAAGACAGTGGCTAAGGCGTGAATCTTAGTTTTCCCTTATGGAGTCATGGTCAGACTAGGGGGTAATCAGGACAAGTAATATTGGTTTTTATGCATCTACGGTTGGGTGGAACGTGGATGTTCCATTTGTTTCCAACATGAATGTTACATATATGTATATTTATTTGACTACTCCTTACTCATGTTGATTTATTGAATTGAATATAGCTATAGGCTCTTATCTATATAGATATATATTATTTACTCTTGTTGGTTTTATGGATTTACATGTAGCTACAGATTTGTATGTATGCAACAGAATTGGATTGATCCAGATTTTATGAGCATAATGAAATGACTACAGATTATTAACAGATGCTTAAGAAAAAATAACAGAGATATAGTAAAATTGGTTTTCTATTCAATAAGGAAATAAACTGAAACTGTAAAATGCAACAGAAAACAAGCTTACTAGAATGGTGGTGGCTTATCTCTGAGAAGAGATGTAACGGATGTGCTCATTCGCAAGAACATCATTACAATGAGGCTCTAAAGGCATTTTTACAATAAACAGGAGTGTCAAAAACCCTAGACATCCAAAAACCTAACCCTAGGAGATGAAGCACCAAAAGTCATGTGGGCCCTGTTTGGGTAAGTTAATACATCAACTTCTCAGGGTCGTAACTTTTCCATACGATATTTGTTTTAGGCATACGATAGCCCATTGGAAAGATCTATCCGAGGAATACAACATTCGATCAAAATTTCAATCAAAATTTTCAACTGCAACATACCCAAAAAAACGTCGTTTAGGGCCTCAAAACGGCTCCGGAAGTTCACGACCCGAAAAACTGCTAAAAATAGTAAATTACGAAAAATTGTCATAAAGTTGTTTTGAGATAGATGGAAAAGGTGGGTGGCCACCGATATCCACTTGGATCAATCCTCCCTCCTTAGGAAGCAATGGTCTCCATTGCATTGAGTTCCCCCATCAGATGAGGAATTTTTTGTTGAATTTGGCCCCAGGTGAGCCACTTGCCTTGGTGCAGGAGTTACCCTGCTTTGACGACTCGATAAAGATGGATCCTTTGTTGTCGAGTGTCCTTGATCTGTGTGTCCACAATCTGATCACTAGATTCCTATTGTATGTAGTCGGGGTTGAGCTCTGTTGGTGTTAGTTGTTCTGCTACATCTGAGGTGTCCAATAATGGTGGGAAATAAGGTCGAAGGAGGTCCATGTTGAACACTGGGTCCAGGCCAAGGAAAGGAGGAATGTTGAGCTCAAAATTATTATACCCCACAACCTTGGTGATGGTGTACGACCCATAACAGAGTGGGCGAAGCTTCCAATGGGGTCATGTAAGGCATTCTTTCTACAAGTGCAACAAAACTTTCTCGCCCACCTGAAACTTATATGGCACCTGATGTTGATCATAGCGCTGCTTGTACTTGTCATTGGACTTTTGTAGGATATCATGAACCTGTTGGTGGATGTGATGGATCTGCTCAATGAACCAGGTGGCTTTGTCAACTTCAGTTGGAGCAGGAGATGATTCGGTCGAGGTGACCGCAAGGGGAAGTGCAACATCTATGGGACCCAATGGTTGGAATCCCAAGCCCACCTGAAAGGGGTTGTGGTCAGTTGAGCTATGTAGGGATTAATTGTAGCTATGTTAGACATAGGGAAGACTCTCATCCCATGTGCAAGGGTGCTTGGAATTATACATGCGCAAGATATGAATGATCATTCAATTTACGACCTCGGTTTGGCCATCTGTCTGTGGGTGGAAAGCCGTGGATTTGGTGAGCTTGGTGTCCAACAGTGAGCAGAGGCTCGACCAGAATGTGTTGATAAATCAACTATATTGATCTAAGACAATGGTTTGTGGGATTCCAAAATGTACCCAGACTCATTTAAAGAAGATCTTGGTAGTGGCTTCTGTCGTGATTCTCTTCGTGCAGGCAACCAGAATCACCATCTTAGAAAAGCGATCAAAAACCACAAAAAAACAGTCATTTCCCCGCTTGGTGGACGAGAGGCCCGACATGTAGTCCATTGAAATGGATTCCCATGGCCTGTCAGGAGTAGGAAGAGGGGTGTACAGACCCTGTTTCTTAGTGGTCGGTTTGGAAATAGCGCAAGCAGTGCAAGACCTAATATACTTGCTGACCTCCTGTCGAAGTTTCAGCCAGTAGAAATGTTTCTATAGCATCACCACTGTCTTTTTTATGCCAAAGTTTCCTGCCACCCGACTGTAGTGGGATTCTCAGATCATCTTCGCCCACTCGCTTGATGGAACATAGATATGGCCCAAACGACGCAACAACCCATCCTGAAGATGGAAATTATCGAGAATTATGTTTTCACCCAACATTTGGTAGGTGGTGGAAAATTCTGGGTCTGTCTCATAGAGTTGGGGGCATCCAGAGGTCTCATGGCCGGAAGAGTCTAGTACCGTGGCGAGTGTCACGACTGGCGGTCTACTGAGGCAATCAGCAACGTGGTTGGTGCTTCTTGTTTTATACTTGATGTTGAGTTGGAATTGTTGTAAGTATGTGGGCCACCTTTTATAGAAGTCATTTTGTAATTTGCCTTGTGTCTACATGAACTGTAGTGGCTTATGATCAGTGTGGATGACTGTCTCCTTCCCAAGAATGTAATCTCTCCACTGGCGGCAGTCTTGTACAATGGAGTACATTTATTTATCGTAAGTAGGGTACTTACAGACAACATCTGATAGTTTTTCACTATGATAGGCCATGGGGTGGTCGTGCTAAGAGAGAACGACACCCACAGCATAGTCTGAAGCATCTGTCTCGATCTCAAAGGGTTGTTGCAGGTCTAGTAGTGAAAGTATTGGGGCTGAGCACAAGCGTTGCTTAAAATCATCTAACGCTTGTTGTTGGGACTAGCCCCACACAAATTTTTCCTTACCACCACCCCTAGTTATTTGGCTGAGGGCCCATGCAATATGGGAGAATCCCAACACAAACCTACGAGAGAAATTGGCAAGGCCCAAGAAGCCCCGAAGATCAGTGAGTGTGTTTGGGGCTAGCCAGTCATAGATGACTTGGATATTGGCAAGATCCACATGTATGCCATGTTGATCAACAATGTAGCCCAGGTAAAGGACCTTGTCCATGCCAAAGGATCAATTTTCCAAGTTGGGGTATAGCTTGCGTTGTCGCAGGGTGTGCAGAACCTGCTGAATATGTTGCAAGTGTTATGCCCAAGACTTGTTGTAAATGAGAATTGTTATAGAAATATTTGCCTCACCATTACTATCTTGCACAGAGGGCCTTTTTCCATTTCCCTATGCAGACTTGTCATCATTATTTTATGAATCCAGAGCCAAAAATATACATTTTTCCACATATACGCTCCCTATCTGCTATACAAGATGCATATATGTTGGCTGCTCCACTATAGCCCACGTACAACGGGATTTGTGCCATAAAATACAAAAATGAAGTTGGGTTTCCATGTCACAACAGGATATCTATGATCCTTGGCCTTCCATATAATGGAAACGTTCCAACTCGACCCTTCAGTTGCATTCTGAAGGCTATAAAAACGCAATTCCGAGCTATGAAAAACAGGAGAAAGCATTCAACTTTGAGAGCAAAGTTACTCAGGAGAAATTAATTCATATTGAGTCTGCATCCCTTTGTCCCTCAAGTCTAAACATAGTGTTCAACCCCCAAGCTCTTCTCCGAGTGTTGAGAGGAACTCATTGCCTCTTTCCTATGAGCTTTCCTTTGGTGGAGGATTGAAGTGGTGGAGACCCAGTTGGAAGGAACTTGGTTTCTTGGTTTTGAACCGTGTCGACACAGAAGTCTATAATGTTGTCACTTCTGGTGATCAATTATTAATAGAAATACTCCTTTCCCATCCTATTGGTATCTTGCAAATATATGATTATTATCCATGGGCATGTTTGTAATGATTATTAATGGATTATTTTATCTGATGTGCTAACCCCTTTATATCATCACTATGTACTTGCTCTATTTGTTTGTTGATAACTTATTGCAGGTATAAAGCTTTGGTTAAAAGTGCTCAACGGTGGAACATCATCAAACGTTGGATCGAGGTAGACCTCTTTCTTATATTACACATTATTTTATATAGCATATGTTGGAATTGAATTGATTTCTGCAGTCATACATGTCTATTGTGGTTTACCCTTGGTCGTAGAGAATTTTTCCCACGTAACAGAATTGGCGACTCCGCTGGGGAGAAATCTTCCTTCTGAAGGTTGAAGTACTTTTTCTTCTTGCATTGCTCTTTTTCCTTTGTGTTTCTTGTTGTATCACTACTTAACAGTTTTGTTCACTCCAGGTCTGAGTTTTCAGCCTTTTTACCCTTGCCTGGCCTTGTTTTAAAGCCTATATGCTACTTTTTCCTTGACAGTCGTGTATACACGCTTGTTGTCTCACTGCAAGATGCGTATATACGCTATGTTCTCCTGAACAATCGTGTATGCCACTTTCCCTTTCTTTCTTGCTTGGTTTAGTGACTGTTGGGTGGGATTTGATGTTTGTTGAGCCTTCTTAGGTCTCTGTAGTGCCTGTTGAGATTCTCTAGGATGACAGGAAACCTGTTTGGAGTTGAATTTTTGGGCATAGTCTTTCTCTTTGTTTTTCATTTTTGATTTGTCCTTGAACCCTAGGTTGTTTGTTTGGCTGCTTGGTATTTTTCTTGAGTTATTTTGTTTATACACAATAGAATTTATATATCAGGTTTCTTTTTAGTCCATGCATTTTCTCTTTAATATATTGAAAATACAAAAAATATAGGCATTTTGCATTGGTTATCATTTTTGTCTTTGAAGCTTTATCATTAGTTTAGTTCATTTAGCGAAAGATTGCATTTTACTTCTGAATTGCAAAGTTAAAATTGAAAATTGCACTATTTTTATCAGCATATCATTCATTGAAAAGTTAAAGGTAGACTTTGCATTATATTCATATTTATCTTTTGCAGAGTCATAACATCATGAGTTTTGCTTCCATACCCTTTTAAGTAATCACGGCCAATAAAATTTACGCTTTAAACTAAAATTGATTAGTCGCGATTTTATTTTTAGGGTGCACAAACTAAGCTAGGATTTAGTGCCTTGGAATAGGATTTTGTGAGTAAACTTCTCAAAGGCAATTAAATCAACATATGTGTCTGACACAAGGAGTTGATAAGTCCATTGTATAATTGGTAATATCAGGAGGCTCCGCTCACACCAAAGTTAATCACGAGGTCGCGCAAAGTTAGTTGAAGGGATAACCCCTGGATACTCGCCTAGCGTCGGAGATATTTCTGTGGATTTATTCGTATTTGGGGATCTTGCTAGTACCCATACCTCTGTGAGAGGCGATTCTTTCAAGGTTTTGGGATTTTCTACCCTGCCCATACGGTGATCCGGAATTACAATGGCTCGCCTGTGCATCATTTATATAGTGGTTTATTAGTTGCTTGACTTAGGTATCTCATAGGTTACTTGCAGGGGTTATTCTGCTTATACCCTGGGTCAGATAGGGGTCGGACATCACATAGCCTTTGTTGGCACAGGGGCAGACCTAGGGCTCAACGCTACAACAGCGCACCAACAAAACCCTAACTATCGGCCCTTTTGGCAACACCTGCGAAGCAGATGAAGTCTCACTCGAGGTAGAGGCAGGGATGATTGCAGGATTCATGTGTCTGCAACCTTAGCTGGGATCCAGATCTGTGATTACACACTTAACAAAGCACTTAGCATCAATGGTTCACCTAGAATTAACCCTTATGTCACTCTGCATATAACATAGAGCATTGCAATATATACTTAGATCTAAGATGATTCATCACTTAGCAGCATATAATAGACCGGATCTGGTAGACCAAGCACTTAGCAACTTCATACACATAAAATCTATCATCTATACACATCTAATAAGCACAAAGCATAAGTAAATCTTTCTAAACATGTCATAGCACTTAGCAAGAGAGGGAAAACACATGTAAGTAACATCACAAAGCATGACACACAGATTTGCGTGGTTCACCCCCACCCTAGGGCTACATTCGCCAACTCTTCTTCTCTATTATTGTTGGCCAATCAGTTACAAGCACAGAGCCTCAAAAACCTACTCTGCGCAGGACAGGATATCTGCGCAACTCGCTAGATCCTCCTTCCCCGAGTAGATCTAAGCATAAAACCTTCTTAGAATCTGTGCACTCAGCACTTACAATACTTGCACTCATCTCTACAAGCATATCACACAGATCATCTCTTAGCACTAAGCCACTTCTCAAGTGTCCTAAAAAAGGTTCCTTCTTACATAGCCTAGACTTCTACTTATACATTACAAAAAGGGGACTAAACTTGAGTAAACCCATGGGCCGACATCCCAATCCCGTTACATTATCCCCCAAAACCAAAAAAGGACCCAAAAAGGGGGTCTAGCTTCCACGATCTCCGCTTCGCCTTGTGCTCCATCTTTGACAAGTTGTTGAAGTCCCAAAAATGGTCAAATATGACCAAGTGTTCCTCAAAACTTGGTCAAGGGCCAACAGGCCCCCAACACTCACCTATGACTCGTCCCAAGTCATGCAGGTCTGGGTAACTTTGCATCAAAGGTCTCAATATTATCTCGAGCTTCTTTGACTTGTCTTTGTGCTACTGCTTCTTGCTCAGCGAATTCCTGAATAACTGCTTCGTTGATAGGTACTTCAAGTTGTTGCTTGACTGTAACAACTACTTGTTCTAGTACTATTCCTTGACCTTCAATTTCTTCAAACAGTAGATAGGCCGCCTCCTGGCTCGGCTGGAGTTTTTGGGTGACTTCCATCACTCTGTTCTACGTGGTAAGAACGAGTTGTTGCGAGGTGTGATGTTCCTGGGATCTCTTCATCCGATCGATGGGTGACAGGAGCTTGAGTTGTGCCTGTACTGTATCTGCGTGTTGCTTTTCTTCCTAGAGTTGGGACTCCAATTTCTTCAATTCTGGGTCTTCGGATAGTTGTTCATATATCTGTGCACTTATGCTACTTAACTGTTTGCATTCTACAACAAGTGTTTTAATCCTCTCGACTGTGCTATGAGCATTCAATTCTCATTGGTCGCGCACTTCTTGCGAGGTACTTGGTATAGTTTGAAGCTCTAATTCTATGACCCTTTGTTGAAGTTGTTGAATAACTTCAGCAAGCTTCATCACTTGACATTCAAAGTGTTCTTCTCTCTTTTGATCTAAGCCGGTGACAGAGCGGAATGCTCGGTTAACTGCTTCTTCCATCCCAATCTGCTTCGCAAGAAGTTGCTCTTTCTCCTTTTGGATCTTCGCTCTATCTTCTTAAAATTTTGCTTGGAGAGCATCCTTCTCTTGTTGTGTGGCTCGACATTGTTCTATGATTTCCTCTTGTACTTTCCTGAAGGCCTGAGTAACCTGCGCTTTTTCTTCTTGTGCATGTCGAAGGCGTACTTCGACTATATCAGCAATCTTGTGGAGTTGAACTGATTCTTCTCCCACTTCTGTTGTTCCTTCTGGAAGAGGCACAGTAGTGTGGCTAGACTGGATTGCCTGTTGCACTTCTTGGAGCTCAATTTTAATCCTCATATATATATGCTCCTGCTTTGATTCCTGCTTTTTTGTTATATCTTCTATGGCTTCATTCATAGTTGTGAGGAGGAAACTGAAGTCATCCAGAGTGAGCGTGGTGTGCATCTTAGTTACGGTTGCTTTTGATTTCTTCCAGGAGGGAGACTTCGGAGGTGACCCTTTTCTCTTCTTTATAACTTCGACTTCATCTTCTGGTCTCTATTCGACTTCCTCTAGGTCTTCTCCATTATCTCCTTGATCTAGTGTGATGGAATCCATCCTTACAGATTTTCTATCTACATCCTGAACCTCTTTAGGCTTCTTCGTCTTCTTTGTCTTACTAGGCCCAGGTGTGTCCTGTGCAGCTTCTGGATTGTTGATGTTTGAAATGTCCACTGGATCTGCTGCAACAAGGAGGTCCGCTGACCATTCCTTGGTGATCTCTTCTAGGTCTTCTTCTGTCAGCTTATAATAGGATTGAATTTGTTCCTGGTGCTCATCGGCGTGTGGATTTAGGTACATAAAGTGGCGGTCCGTGATGAACTTTATCATAGGTCGGAACCTTTGTAAAGTGTTCGGGGTTATGCAAGGTTCACCCCCTATGGCTTCTTTCAATTGGTTATAATACATGTGGAAAATGGCATTCGATTTCCATTGCTTGTTCATGTCGGACAAGTACCATAATGTACTATACTTTGCGGCTAGTGGCTCAAAGGGGTTGAGGTTTGGGAAGGTTGCGCCTTCCAGTATCTCCCATGAAACAAAATTGATCAGTATTAGAAGCCAACTAAAATGGAATTCATGCCCCTGATCCTAGGCCTCTCTACAGTCAATCTCTAGTTGGTTTACTAGGTACTTTGCCCAGTTCATCTGTAGTCCCTCTGTGCATTTTCCTGCGAGGTCAAATATGAAGCCTGATACTTGTGTAGGTCGATTCTTACGTACAAGATTTCATGCGAGGTCAAATATGAAGCCGGATACTTGTGTAGGCCGATTCTTACGTACAAGATTTCCTGCGATCAGTTGACATGCGAGGCGCACTATGCCACTTTCGATAGAGGCTACCTTGTAGCCTCGCGCTCCCTTCTCAACATTGCCATAATCTGTCTTCCCAGGGTAGTAATCATGGGGATCAGGGCCATGCATGCTAATCCCGGTGATCCTATTGATCAGTGCCATATCAACATTTATGCAGTAGTTTAACCACAGGTAGCCTCTGTGGTAACTTTCTAGCAACAATTTTACACAAGCATTCACCTGCTGGTGTCTGTCGAAGTGTGGTATTTTCATAACGTTGAGCAAAGTAGACTGCGCAAGGTTCATCATCCATTGTTGAGGGACGATCTTCGAATTCTTTCTCTTATTTCTTGTCAGGTACTTATATCGAGTGAGCATGTTGTAAACCTTATGGTCCCCTAGGTTGAAGTCGCAAAACTTCAACGTTGTAACCTTGTCTTGATCTGCGCAGTAGGTGCGTACTCCTTTCAGTAGATATGCAGTGACTAGGGTGTATTCAAAGTCTCTAGGGACACTGTCCCTATTAATTGCACCGCTCAGAGGGGGTATGTAAGCTGGTAGGATGGATGGCACTAACTTCGCGTTGGCTATGTCATCTTTACGCTTAGTTCTCCTTTCCACGCCGGCTCGAGATGTTCCTACTCGAGCGATCGACGGGGAGGCTCGCACTCTTCTCATCGATGATTCTTGGACTCCGATGAACATTCCTCTTTCCAACATGACTCTCTCAGTCATTAAATCAAGAAGGACCTCTGTGACGGATTCTTCAACTGCGGTGAGCTCATCGTACATACGCACTCGGAAAAGATAATCGGGGCGCGATGATCTCAGATACTGCACTAGTATGAAAAATCTACTTGCAATGATCATTGTATACAATCACTAGTTCTGTGGGCTTCGAATTTTCAGTTGGAAAAAGTGTTCTTCGGGCATGGTGTGATGAGCTAAATAGGAAATTCGTCAACGATCTTCTTGCAATGGGTATGAAGCTTCCATTATCGTAGATATGTCCGTTATGGTGAGGTCCAACGGTCTGGCGGTGATCATTTAATGCTTTTCTATCCGTTCAGGGTGGAAATTGAACAAGTATATTGGTCTAACGGCTAGATTTCTTCGCCACGGCGAAGTGCCATATGTCAATGTTCTGATATCTTGGCAAAGTTCAATTCCTGTGATTTTTACTTCTGCAGTGTTCCACCTGGGATCTCTTGTAACTTTTCAATCTTCACCTTTTTATTACTTAATTTTCTATCCTTCTTCCTGGTAGTCTTCAACTCGGTCAGTATTTTCTTGTTCTGATTCCTATCTTCTCTCGACATAGTCACTTCGCACTATTGAGATTCTTTTTTCAGATCCGAGGGTAATACTCCTTCAACATATGGATTAGGTATTTCAGTCTTCTGTGGATCCTCTAATTCTCTTATAGCTTCGACATCCAAGTCCCTGGTGTCCAATAGATTAGATTTGTCCTCTTGTTCTTCCATCAAGTAGGCGATCCTTCTAGTCATAAATTCCATGAGTTCTTGCTTTTTCTGTTCTAGGGCTTCCTTTTCTTATTTTCTTCGGATCTGGTCTTTTTCAATCCAGATCTTGCCTAACAAAGCTGGAAATGGGGCAGGGTCCTCAATAAATTTAATAACTTTGAATTCTTCCTTTGTCGAAGCTCAATGGGTTCTCATAGCTATCTGGGTAATCCTGCCACATAGGGTTACCATTTTTCCTTTAAACAACCCTATTTTTCCTAGTGAAGGAACCATATCAAGCCTTCCTAGGGTTTCCCAAGTGCTTTCTGTCATAACGTTTATCTGTGTTTCCTCATCCAAAGCACAGTCAATGTCGAAGTCTCCTATTCTTACTTCGATTTTCTCCTTTTCTTTGAAGATCTCTGACAAACTGACATATTTATGTTCATTCATGGTTTCTTTCATTTTCAGTAACATAATCTCTGATTCTTTCTGGGGTTCTTCTATAATCTTAGTCTCTTGATCTCCTTCAGGGTTTGCTTGCTCCATATTCATCTTTTCAAGTCTAGCAATCATTCTAGGGAAATCCAATACTTCATAGTCCATAACCTTACAACATAGGCAACTAGGTTTTCTCCCAGGGCATTCCTTAGCAAGATGTTTTGGTCTTCTACAATTGTAACAAAGAGTTAATCCTCTCTTTCTCTTCAATGATCCCCAAATTTTTCAGTACTGCACGCTAGGATCATAATGACTAGCCTACAAAAATTCCTTTCTAGGATCTTGCATCCACTTGTTAGTCCAAACATTCTTTCTATGGATAGGTATAACATATCTTTCATTATCCTTATCAGATCTATTCATATCAAACATTCTTCCATCTAACAATGCCCTAGTTTTCAATCTAGGACAAAATCTATCAAGCATACCTAAATTCATGCTTCAGAAACAACAATTTCCACTTATTGAGCACAAAGCTTCCAGATCTAAAACCTTTCACTATTCTTACCTTTATCAGAGCACAAAGCTTACAGATCTTACCTATTTTCTTCAGATCTAGCTTATTTTCTTTAGCACAAAGCTTCGTAGGTCAAGTAGAGTATTGTGCATCAGAGTGACAGATCTACGCACAGAGTTTCCACAAGTTCAGGACAAATCTTTACACAAAGCTTCTTCTTCCTTAGTTCCCAGCAATCACAGTTTTAGGTCCCGGCAACGGAACCATTTGTTGGCACAAGGGCAGACCCAGAGTTCAATGCTACAACAGTGCACCAACAAAACCCTAACTACCGACCCTTTCAGCAACACCTGCGAAGCATATGAAGTCTCATCCGAGGTAGAGGCAGGGGTGATTGCAGGACTCAGGTGTCTGCAACCTTAGCTAGGATATAGATTTGTGATTACACACTTAACAAAGCACTTATCATCAATAGTTCACCTAGAATTAACCCTTATCTCACTCCGCAGATAACACAGAGCATTGCAGTATATACTTAGATCTAAGATGATTCAGCACTTCAACAGACCGTATCTAGTAGAACAAGCACTTAGCAACTTCATACACATCAAATCTATCATCTATACACATCTAATAAGCACAAAGCATAATTAAATCTATCTAAACATGTCATAGCACTTAGCAAGAGAGGGAAAACACATGTAAGTAACAGCACAAAGCATGACACACAGATTTACATGGTTCACCCCCACCCTGGGGCTACATCCACCAACTCTTCTTCTCTATTATTGCTGGACAATCAGTTACAAGCACAGAGCCTCAAAAACCTACTCCGCGCAGGACAGGAGATCTGCGCAGCTCGCTAGATCCTCCTTCCTCGAGTAGCTCTAAGCATAAAAACTTCTTACAATCCGTGCACTCATCACTTACAATACTTGCACTCATCTCTGCAAGTATATCACACAAATCATCTCTTAGCACTAAGCCACTTCTCAAGTGTCCTCAAAAAGGTCCCTTCTTACATAGCCTAGACTTATACTTATACATTACAAAAAGGCGCGTAAACATGAGTAAACCCATGGGCCGACATCCTGGTCATGTTACATTATCCCCCAAAACCCAAAAATGGGGTCTAGCTTCCACGATCTCCACTTCACCTTGCGCTCCATCTTTGATAGGCTGTCGAAGTCCCAAAAATGGTCAAATATGACCAAGTGTTCCTCAAAACTTGGTCAAGGACCAACAGCCTTTATGGAGGATTACCTCTCCGGGGGGATCCGACCGACTGGTTTTTAAGCCCACGAGGGCCCCTATAACTGATTATGTTACCTCCAAACTTTAGCAGGGAGTCGCAGGTCCCTCTTGGACGAGACATACCTTCTTTAGCAAGGGAGGCCACTCAACCACTTTAGCCCGTTTTCATGCATATTGGTCGTTTAACTTTTTGGTGTGCTCTTTGATTATTAGTTCACCATAGGATTTCGTGTTGAATCTTTGTTATCATGGATATTGGAGTTCCTTTTTCTCCCTCGTTACTGCTACCCCCCCCCCCAGATTCATACCCCCCATTGTTCATAGGGAAAATCAGTCCGCACATAATGGTATGTATAATTATGGTACTCAGTCAATGCTTCGGGTCTCTAATCATTTTTCTAGAGTATGTCTTATATGTCTTGGCACTTTCCATCCTATGTCTCACCTCCTTATCTTGGGCCACAATTTTTGGGTATGGAGGCATGATGCCTCATTATTATCCCTCTGGTTTGGTGGGATTCATATCCTTCAAACGCCTCTTACAATAGGAGGTTGGAATCTTCCCTTTGGACCCAATCCTTCACTTTTCTAGGATCAAGCCCATGATGTTCATAGGGGAAAATCGGTCCGCTTTTTATAATGGTATGCAGAATTATGGTACTCAGTCAATGCCTTGGGTCTCTAATCATTTTTCTCGTGGTATGTCTTATATGTCTTGGCACTTTCCATCCTTTGTCTCGCCTCCTTATGCGAATACAATTTTTGGGTATGGAGGCATGATGCCTTCTTCTTATCCCTCTCCGTTTGGTGGGAGTCATATCCTTCAAACGCCTCTTACAATAGGAGGTTGGAATCTTCCTTCCTACGAATCCACCATGCGAGAAGTAAGTGCCCAATTAAGAAATATTTCTACTTATTACACTCCATCCACTTATCCTTCTTCCGCCATGTCAGTTCCTACAAACACTTTTCCCATGGATGACCTCCATCTATCCTCTGGTGTTTCATCTGGGGGAAGTTATTTTTATAGTATGGGAAACCCCCCTCCTGAAGTTCCTTCGTCCAGGGGCAACATATATGCTCACATGAGTAACCCTTTTCATGTCGCTTTCTCTTCGCAAGCATCTTCATCAGTGTCGATGCCCCTACAACCCTCTATGAATTAGTATGGAGGAGGATACTATCCTGTCGGACAGGGTGTAAACCAGGATCCTTCTTGACCTGCAATTTCTCAAAAATAATATTTCCTTGGACCTTGGTCTCAAATGTCACAATTCATCATTGCCACAAATCCAGTCATTGCATGTCATACTGGCTTTATATCACCAACCTCTACTAGCCATGTTGGATATTGGTCAACAACCTCTGCGAGTCATGTTGAAGACCTGCAACCAGCCTTTGCAAGTCATGTTGGGGGCACAAGTCAAGTCATTGCATGTCATATTGGCATTATATCACCAACCTCTGCTAGCCATGTTGGATATTGGTCGACAACGTCTGCGAGTCATGTTGAAGACTTGCAATCAGTCGTTGCAAGTCATGCTCGAGGCACAAGTCCAGTCACTGTGTGTCATAGTGGAATTATATCACCAACCTCTTCTAGTCATGTTGGAGATTGGTCGACAACCTCTGCGAGTCATGTTGAAGGCCTGCAACCAGCTGTTGCAAGTCATGTTGGGGGCACAAGTCCAGTCACTGCGTGTTATACTGGCATTATATCACCAACCTCTGCTATTCATGTTGGAGATTCTTTGAAAACCTCTGCGAGTCATGTTGAAGACCTGCAACCAACCGCTGCAAGTCATGCTGGGGGCACATGTCTGGTCACTGCTAGTCACACTGTACATCCATCACCAACCTCTGCTAGTCATGTTGGATATTTTTTACTAGCCTCTGCAAGTCATGGTCGGAGCATGTCACCAGCCACTGCAAGTCATGCTGGGGGCATTCATATGATTGAGAAGCCTAGACATCTTAGACATAAGCCTAGATTCCTTTGCAGGATTTGTGAAGGAAGTCACCTTATTCATTTGTGTTTTGTTACTGTTGGGATACCAGAAACGTGGAGCTCACCTAAGGGCCCTTCGGGTTCTGAGGCATATATGGTTTCACAACACTTTGTTCCTTCTTTGGTTGACACAATAGTCATGCCGATTTAATCTTCGACTGACACCCCTTTCCCTTTAGGGGTTGACGCGTCCTTTGACCATTTTGTCTCACATACCGTTCAACCTGTGATCGTGTCGATGCAATATTCGACCAACACCTCTCCTATGTTTGGGGGTGATGTGTCTCTTGATCTTGTTGTCTCGCGTATTGTTCATCCAACAGTCGTGTCGATGCAATCTTTGACCGACAACACTCTTGTTTTTTAGGGTGATGCACCTCTTAACCTTGTTGTCTCACATCCTATTCAACCAATGGTTGATAAAGTGGTCATATCGATGCAATATTCGATCGACCCCACTCTTCTCTTGGAGAGTGACAAGTCTAAGGAAGCATTCGCGCCAATGCAATTTTTGGTCAATCCCGCTCTTCTGGTTCTGGTTCTCTACCTTATATTCCATGTCCTTAGCATTTATATTACTTCACCTTCTGAAAAAGAAAGAGTTTTACTCTTCCCAAGTTCTCTCCCTCCAAGTCTTGATGAGGTTCCCTTTGATTGCGATGGTCTTATGGGGTATCCAATGCCTTCGCCTATGTCTTTTCCAGGAAGAGACATTATCCGATATAACACAGAGATGATAACCTTCATTAGCACTTTGTCCTCCTCGGCTTGGAGAGATTTGGGTCTTCCCAAGATTGTATCAGTTCATTGTAAGATACTGACATTCCACATAAGGTCTGCACGGAAGCATTGGCCTCCCCCATGACTTGCCACCTAGAATATCCCTAATGAGTTTTAGTTAAGCTCTTTTCCGACTTGTCTAAAAATCGAAAATATTGTCGAGAGATTTGTACCTTTCACACTCATTAAATTGGCTTTGAAAGATCATGAGTCTTAGTTAAGCTCTTTTCCGACTTGTCTAAAAATTGAAAATATTATCAAGTGATTTCTACCTTTCACACTCATTAAATTGGATTTGAAAGGTCATGAGTCTTAGTTAAGCTCTTTTCTGACTCGTTACCAAAAATAGAAAATATCGTAGAGTGAACTTGTCGTTTTCACACTCATAAATTGGATTTGAAAGGATGTCTATTTGGAAAAGGTTTATTCCTTTTTCACACCAAGTAGACTAAAAGACATAAAAAAGGACATTTTTGGGCGTCAAGTTGTGATTGCATCTCATGCCCTCGCTTTCAGTATTGAGCCTTTAGTCGGTTCTCACTTTGCGTTATAAACTGTTGCCTAAGCAGTTTGTGCATCATCAACCAAGCAAAGCCTTGTTTATATCCTTTGCAATTTGACACCCTATACCCTGGAGGAAACATCACCTCAAGTGTCCATCTCCCGTATCCATTTCCTTGCATTGACCATAGGTACGTTCCTCTACTGGAACTAGTTTTTCTTACTTGCGACACTCATTTCCTCCTATGTATCATAGCATTCATTTGTTATGAAAAAACAAAAAAAAGACGGGCGGGAAGGGAGTACTATGTTATAATTGGTAGTAGTCGTGTCGCCTTTGAACAGAGCACAAAATTATTGAGTCCTTGTGTCATCATAATTTTGGGTTTAGCATGGCCTTAGGAAGTTGATCCCGGCACAGAGTTTTCTTTACCGACTGGTTACTCTTCCAGTCCCTATAGAGAATGTTATTGATGCCTCCTGCATCTAAGAGTCACATCATTGAGTCTATGCTGCCAAAGTCCACCATATGTCTCATGCTCTTGTTCAAAGGAATTTTATCAACCTCTGTCAGCCACTCCTCAGAAATATTGACTTTGTATGTCGGCCATACCCTCAGTTTGTCTCAGAATCACATGATACTATGGTCTTATCATGCACCCTGGCCCTACTTTCATCATCGGTAGGTCACCTTGAACCCAAAAATCGACATTTCATCATTGGTCGTTGACTGGGTGGTTTCCCTTGTGTTCGACGGAAAGACATATATTTACACTTTGGGATTCGTGTAGTGTCTTGGATGCCATTAGCCCTATTGGTGGTATCCTCACCTTTGTCAGCAATTTTCGTCATTGGCAGCTATTCAGAGGATCTTTTTCATATACCACTTGCATTTGGTACACGCGAAAGACACACAAGGTCGTTGATTCGTGAACATGTTCTTTGTCCAATATCCACCAAATCATGAAGCTCCTGCTTTGTTCCTCATGCTGACCGATGAGAGATGCCTTAATGCTCTCCTTTCAGTGGGTCTCTTTCCATCGACTTCAGCTTATTTATTCTGGATACGGGACCTAGAGTCTTATGAGTACCTTGAGGCTTGCAGTCGTTAGTGGCAGGCTCTCTCGCCATTGACAAATGGGAATACATCAATGTCTCCTAATCAATGGATTTCTCAAATGTCTGACACTGACTCCTTTATTCACACTTGTAGGAATGTACTCGGTGCCTTGATACCTACTTTCATTATTGGTAGGTTGTCTTAACGGTATACCTCAATGACTAGTAATCAAACGATGTCTCATTATGTTCGAACTCAACTCCTTTATTCACATGATGTAGATTTTCACCCTTGGTGGATAGTGTAGAAGACTTGAAGACATCACTACGTGATCGCAGCTTCCCTGACATGTTGCTTCCCTTTCATTCGACCAACACCTATTCGACTTCAATGATCATGGGAGATCGGATTGTACTCCATAGTTTACAGATATCTTCAGATTGATTTTGAGATTGGTTTCACTGGGCCTTGTTCATGACTATGACAGCTTTTGGCATATGACCGCATTTGTATTTGCCTATTCATGGCCATAGACACTTATTTAGTATATTTTCCACATGGATCTGCATTGTATTCTTGGCAGCCATGTATGCAAAGTCAATACAAAATGTAATGAGCAATTGAGTTTGTCCAGCTGGTTCTCTACCACTCCACTTCTGGGTTATTTATAATGTATTTCGACCATTGCAGATACCCCTCTAATCTCACACATTAGGGGGCATCTGTTATAGCAAGATTTGCCTCACCATTGCTATCTTTCACAAAGGGCCTTTTTCCATTTCCCTATGCAGACTTGCCATCCCTTTTTTATGAATCTAGATCCAAAAATATACATTTTTCCACAAATAGGCTCCCTATCTGCTATACAAGATGCATATACATTGGCTGCTCCACTACAACCCACGTACATCAGGATTTGTGCCATAAAATACAAAAATGAAGTCGGGTTTCCATGTCACGACAGGAGATCTCTGATCCTTGGCCTTCCATATACTGGAAACATTTCGACTCGGCCCTTCAGTTGCATTTTGAAGGCTATAAAAGCACAATTCCGAGCTATGGAAAACACGAGAAAGCATTCAAATTTGAGAGAAAATTTACTCAGGAGAAATTACTTCATATTGAGTCTCCATCCCTTTTTCCCCCAAGTCTAAACACAGTGTTCAGCCCCCAAGCTCTTTTCCGATTGTTGAGAGGACCTCATTGCCTCTTTCCTATGAGCTTACCTTTGGTGGAGGATTGAAGTGATGGAGACCCAGTTGGAAGGAACTTGGTTTCTTGGTTTCAAACCATGTTGACACATAAGTCTATAATGTTATCACTTCTACTGATCAATTATTAATAGAAATAGTCCTTTCTCGTCCTATTGGTATCTTGCAAATATATGATTATTATCCATGGGTGTGTTTGTAATGTTTATTAATGGATTATGCTATCTGATGTGCTAACCCATTTATATCATCACTACGTACTTGCTCTACTTGTTTGTTGAGAACTTATTTCAGGTATAAATCTTTGGGTCAAAGTGCTCAACGGTGGAATATCATCAAACGTTGGATCGAGGTAGGCCTCTTTCTTATCTTGCACATTATTTTATATAGCATATGTTGGAATTGAGTTGATTTCTGCAGTCATACCTATCTGTTGTGGTTTACCCTTGGGCATAGATATTTTTTCCCTCGTAACAAGAATATCATCTAGATACACCACTACAAAATTATTGGTGAATGGTCGCAATATATCGTCCATCATCCTCATGAAAGTGGTTGGAGCATTTTTCAAACCAAAGGGTATGACCAACCATTCAGAAAGGCCTTCCTTTGACTTGAAGGCGGTATTCTATACATCTGTTTGTTTTTTCGGGACCTAGTGGTAGCCAGACTTCAGATCAATCTTACTGAAATATTTGGCCCCCGTGAGTTGATCAAGGAGTTCGTCGATTCGGGGAATTGGGTATCGGTTTCTGACTGTGATTTTATTCAAGGACCGGTAATCAATGCAGAGGTTCCAGGTTCCATCTTTCTTCTGTACCAACACGATTGGGCTCCCGCAAGGTGATGAGCTGGGATGGATGTGCCCCTTGTGGAGTAGTTCTTGGATCTGTCGCTTGATCTCCTAATTCTCTAACATAAAGCAATGATAGACTGGCCCATTGGGAAGTAGTGTGTCAGGGGTCAGATCAATGAGGTGCTTCACCTGACAGTGCAGAGGTACCCCGGTAGGTGAGGAGACGATATCTGAGTATTCTTCAACAACCTTATCTACTTGCTTATGTTGTGTGGAGAGGTCGGTTGCAGAGACCCTGGATGTGGCTTTGATCTTTCTTTCATTCCGAGAGAGAATCACGAAGAAGACAAACTTTCCCATCTGAGAGATGACCTTCCTGCATTGCTTGGCATAGATCAAGGAAATAGCACTAGGTGGGACTGCCTCGGGTATCCTATACAATTTCCTGTTCAAAGTAATAATAACACTACAAGGCCTGGACTCATATACAACATGACGTTTCCATAAATAAGGTTGGCTCAAAAGAACATTACAAACTTCGAGAGGAGAAAAATCACACAATACCTTGTCTTTGGAGGGCTTGATGTCATACGACAGTCGGCATTGTTGGCTGACGTGAATATCGCTTCCTTGGTGGAGCCATCCAATGGTGTAGGGTTGTGGGTGTGGTGTTGTCAGCAGGGCCAGCCACTTGACAACCTCTACTGAGATGAGGTTCTTCTAGCTACCGCTATCAACGATGAAGTGCAGCGGGGTTCCTTTTACCCACATCTATGAATGGAAGAGGCACTCTCCTTCCTCTGATTCATCTGGTTCATCAAGTTGGAGCTTGGTGGTAGCAACGGTGGCACTGGGTTCCTCATCAATGATCTATCTTCCCCTTTCTGGTTCTGACTCGGAGTCAGAACCCACATATGATTTAAAGGCTTTCAATTTGGCCACCAGTGACTTCTTTGAGCAACAATCAGTAATGTTATGACAAGGTGATCCAAAAATGAAGGTATTACTGATAAATCGCAAGTTAGTTTAATGTATTTTAGGCATCGGATCGTTAAGAATGCGAAATACATAAAGATTATTATCTGGTTGCAGAATATCAAATGTGACTTTTACTTGATGCTTATTAATGAATAAAGAGATCAGCCATTAATATCCATGCTGCAAATGAATAGAATAGAACAGCAAAATAGAAAGAGAAATAGAGACAAGAGGTTGATAACAGAGTTCACCAATCGTTGGCTATGTCTTTGGGCCCGCTTCCAAGTGGAGGACCTCTTTATTGCTCTTTAAAATGCTCAAAGTTCTCTTGCATAGGCTCTTTGTTGTTACATAATTTGCTTCATATCTGTTGTGCAAGACCTCCTTTCTTAGATTCAAGCATGCTCCATCAAATTCCTCTCAAAAACATGGCAAAAATGCCCCTCAAAACATGAGAAAAGGCCAACATTTACAAATTGCCCCTTCAAAACCCTGCATCAAGAGTCTCCTACAAGCTTCAAAAATCCTGGTTTATATAGTTTATTAAGGCTCATATGAGGAATCCCAACTTCCCTCGATATCTAGCCTCTTTTTGGGATCAAATCCCCCTTCAAATGGCCTCACAATCCTCAAAAAACCAATTTATGGGCATAATATCAGTCAAAAATCAACACTGTATAGTTAAAAACCCACTTTTATATAAAAATACACAAAGTAGCCCCCAAGGCTAGGCGCGTGCCCCCAATACTTGGTCATATGCACTTCATATGGCCAAGCGCTAGCCCAAAGGGCTAAGCGCTGGCCCATTAAATGTGCTAGCTCTTGGTCGTTGACCCATGGCATGGGACTATTGGCCTAACAATAGACCCCACGCGCCTTTTGAGGGGATAGCCCCTGGTCTTGTGGGATCCGCCTGAGATCTAAGGGCTATGCCCTATCCAAACCCCCACGCACCTAAAAACCATGTCTCTGTGCCCTGGTTATATGCCATGGTATAAGACCATGGGCTAGGGCTTAGGCCCAGCCCCCTCCTTCGCGCCATAACAAACATTTGAAATTTAAATAAATTAAAGTACATTTCATATAATAAGAAACATGTGGGACGCGTTGGTGGTTGGAACTTTCCCAAGGCTTGAGCTTGGTGGTTGGTCGTGGATTCAAAACCCATGGAACCCAAAAAAAAATTAAACTTTATATTCGACCCTGACCTGGTGCCACGTGGTTGCCCATGCCTGGGCCACGTGGCACCACAACATTTGACCAAACTTTTCCATGTGTCCAATTCTAATTGGATATGCCATACACATCTGCCCAGTCAACTACTGCCACTTGTCACACTGCAATTGGACCAAGTCTACATCATGAGGTGTCATTGGTGATGTCATGTTGTCATCATGTCGATGTCAGCATTGACTTTTTTTCAGTTTGACCTTTGACTTTTTAGTTGTTTGAGAATACGATAAGAGTGCGATAACTCTCATATACAGTGCCCATTTGAGAAAGTGAATATATGGTCAGAATCAGCGCGACGAGCCGGTCACAATGGAATTGGTTTCACTCCATTATGAGAACTTTGTTTTTTGAGCATTTTCTAAGCCTGGGGAGCCTCATGGATCATTCCTCCCAACTTTGGAAGCTTTTGGACCACCAAAAGTATGATTTTACTCAGGTAAGAAGTGAGGGTACTGCCTCCCCACTTGTCATGTATCATCCATCCTCTCTATTGGGACAATGATCACCTAACTAATCACAACAAACATGAAAACTAAGATAGCATTGTTTACCAAAGTAATCATCTCATCAATTGCATAATCATCTACATTCTTTGTCGCAGTTAGCAACCATACACCACTGAATATCAACAAACTAATCAACAATACTAGACATGTTAATGAGAATGAAACAACATGCTTCACCTTTTGAACAAGAACAGTGATCAAATTATGCAGTTGAACCTCATAATGTACCCCTGGTGACACTTCATGACTCTTAGAAACATTCTGAAGCATCTCATGTTCAGCATCACTAACTTCCTGTTTTGTTACAGACATAAGTGTTAAACGTTTTCTTGCATTTACCATTCTTTTTAACTGCCCTGTAGCTGCAAAAGACCTGTCAGTTTTCATGCGATGAGCACAAACAGTGTACTCTTTCCCATCTTTTTTGAAGCAATATTTATCATCCTTCCTGTAGAATATGGTTTTTCTATCATAAAGGTAGGGGCTTCCCAAGACAACCCCACATATGTCCACTGGCACTATATCAAGCTCTACTTCATCATGATACTTAGAAGTGATTGTAAACTTAATTTTACATTGCTTGGTTACTTGCAAATTGTTATCACCACATATCCATCCCAATGGATATGGTTTAGGATGTGACTTAGTTTCAAGTCCCAAGTTATTTACAACATCTTCACTAATTAGATTGACTTGTGATCCATTGTCTACAAAGGTATAAACTTTAGCATTATGTGTTATTACCCTTATGTGCAAAAGTTCACTCCTTTTACACTCATCATTTACATCAACTAATCTAGAAGAGATAGTACTTGCAACAAAATTTATACCTCAGATTCCCATAGCTACAACCTGTGTCTCATCACTGGAATCTGATCCAAGATCCACTTAAATTGTCACAGTTGTGGTATTCTTCCTTCTGTGGTTGGAAAACTTCTTTGGCTTCAAGTCAGAATGTAAGACCCAAAAGCAATCTTCATCGTGGCCTACTTTCTTTCAATGCTTGCAAGTAGGCTTCTCCTTTCTTGTTGTGGTTGTCTTCTTCTCTTTCCTTTGCCCTGCATCCTTTCTTTTCCAAGTATCTGTAGAAACACTATCACCAACATTCCCTTTACTGGATTCAATGTGAATGGCTTGTACACATACTTCATCAAAGTTAGAAGGATTTAGCATAAGAATAGTGTGCTTAAGATAAGAATGTAAACCACCGATATATTTTAGGAGTGTCTCTTGTGTATACAAAGAAATACCCAAATTTAATGCTTTCTTACGAAATGTTTGAGTATATTCTTGTACAATTTGACATTTTGATTGCCTTAAACATTTCCAATTCATCATTTCTTGCTGCACGTAAGCTAAAGGGTAAAACTGTTGTTTTAATGCAATAACAAAATCATTCCAGGAAGAGATTGTTTTACCACTTTTCTTAAGATCATCTCTAGTTTTGCTTTCCCACCATATGAGAGTTGTGCCTCCCATTTTGAGACTTTCTAGTAGGATCTTAGTTTCTTCATCAACAATCTTTTGTATCCTGCAATAGACTTCTAATTGTCTCACCCAATTATCTATCTTTTCTGCATCTAATACACCATCATAAGCGAGTAATTGAAACTTTACATATAACTTTAATAACGGCATATCAGAAGAATGATGAGTTTTTTTACGTTGCTTATACTTGGAGGGATGTACACTTTCTTCACTTGTAGATGACGAGGATGAAGGAGAAGAAGGTTTTGAACGTCCACCACCTCCAACTCCTCCTTCTGCTCTTATCGAAGATTCAACTTCTTTGTTGCCTCGAAGCCTTCGTTACCCTCTTTCATGATAAAGCTCCTCTACCATGGCTTGCATCAATTTAAAGGCCTCGAAGAAATCATCTTCAGATTTGTAGGGACCCAATTTTCTTGGCGAAGACATCCCTTGCTTATGCGGTCTCCTTTGAATCTCTATGTCAAGAGCCTCAAGTTGGCCTTCTCCTCGCTTGATTTTTTCTCTAGTGAGAATCCAATGCTTGCAATTTCTGTCAAACCTTCACAACCAAATGCTCTGATACCATAAACTTGATCCAAAAATGAAGGTATTACTGATAAATCGCAAGTTAGTTTAATGTATTTTAGGCATCGGATCGTTAAGAATGCGAAATACATAAAGCTTATTATCTGGTTGCGGAATATCAAATGTGACTTTTACTTGATGCTTATTAATGAATCAAGAGATCAGCCATTAATATCCATGCTACAAATGAAGAGAATAGAACAGCAAAACAGAAAGAGAAATAGAGACAAGAGGTTGATAACGGAGTTCACCAATCATTGGCTACGTCTCCGGGCCCTCTTCCAAGTGGAGGACCTCTTTATTGCTCTTTAAAATGCTCAAAGTTCTGTTACATAGGATTTTTGATGTTACATAATGTGCTTCAGATCTGTTGTGTAAGACCTCCTTGCTCAGATTCAAGCATGCTCCATCAAATTCCTCTCAAAAACATGGCAAAAATGCCCCTCAAAACATGAGAAAAGGCCAACATTTACAAACTGCCCCTTCAAAACCCTGCATCAAAAGTCTCCTACAAGATTCAAAAAGCTTGGTTTATATATTTTTTAAGGCTCAGATGAGGAATCCCAACTTCCCTCAAGATATGGCCTCTTTTTGGGATCAAATCCCCCTTCAAATGGCCTCAAAATCCTCAAAAAAACAATTTATGGACATAATATCAGTCAAAAATCAACACTGTATAGTTAAAAACCCACTTTTATATAAAAATACACAAAGTAGCCCCCAAGGTTGGGTGCACGATCCCAATGCTTGGTCATATGCACTTCATATGGCCAAGCGCTGGCCCCTTAAACCCGCTAGCTCTTGGTCGTTGACACATGGCATGGGACCGTCAGCCTAACAATAGACCCCATGCACCTTTTGAGGGGGTAGCCCCCAGTCTTGTGGGATCTTCCCGAGATCCAAGGGCTATGCCCTATCCAAACCCCCACGTGCATAAAAACCATGTCTCCACACCCTGGTTATATGCCATGGTATAAGACCACGGGCTGGGGCCCCCTCCTCCGTGCCATAACAAACATTTGAAATTTAAAATAAATTAAAGTACATTTCATATAATAAGAAACATGTGGGGTGCATTGGTGGTTGGAACTTTCCCAAGGCTTGATCTTGGTGGGTGGTGATGGATTCAAAACCCATGGAACCCCAAAAAAATTTAAACTTTCTATTCGACCCTGACCTGGTGCCACGTGGCTGCCCATGCCTGGGCCATGTGGCACCACAACATTTGACCAAACTTTGCCATGTGTCCAATTTTGATTGGATCTGCCATCCACATCTATCCAGTCAATTGTTTCCACTTGTCACACTGCAATTGGTCCAAGTCTACATCATGAGGCGTCATTGGTGATGTCATGTTTTCATCATGCTGACGTCGGCATTGACTTTTTGCCAGTTTGACCTTTGAATTTTTAGCTGTTTGAGAATATGATCAAAGTGCGATAACTCTCGTATACGGCGCCCGTTTGAGAAAGTGAATACATGGATGGAATCAGTGCGACGGGCCGGTCACAATGGAATTGGTCTCACTCCATTTTGAGAACTTTTATTTTTCAGCATTTTCTGAGCCTGGGGAGCCTCCTAGATCATTCCTCCCCACTTTGGAAGCTTGTGGACCACCAAAAGTCTACTTTTACTCAGGTAAGAAGTGAGGGTACTACCTCCCCACTTGTCCTGTATCATCCATCCTCTATGTTGGGACAATGATCACCTAACTAATCACAACAAACATGAAAACTGAGATAGCATTGTTTACCAAAGTAATCATCCCATCAATTGCATAATCATCTACATTCTTTGTCGCAATTAGCAGCCATACACCACTGAATAGTAGCAAACTAATCAACAATACTAGACATGTTAATGAGAATGAAACAACATGCTTCCTCTTTTGAACAGGAACAATGATCAAATTATGCAGTTGAACCTCATGTTGTACCCCTGGTGACACTTAATGACTCTTAGAAACATACCGAACCATCTCATGTTTAGCATCAATAACTTCCTGTTTTGTTACAGACATAAGTGTTAAAATTTTGCTTGCATTTACCATTCTTTTTAACTGCCCTGTAGCTGCAAAAGACCTATCAGTTTTCATGCGATGAGCACGAAAAATGTACTCTTTCCCATCTTTCTTGAAGCAATATTTATTATCCTCCCTGTAGAATATGGTTTTTCTATCATAAAGGTAGGGGCTTCCCAAGACAATCCCACATATGTCCAGTGGCACTATATCAAGCTCTACTTCATCATGATACTTAAAAGTGATTGTAAACTTAATTTTACATTGCTTGGTTACTTGCAAATTGTTATCACCTCATATCCATCCCAATGGATATGGTTTAGGATGTGACTTAGTTTCAAGTCCCAAGTTATTTACAACATCTTTACCGATTAAATTTACTTGTGATCCACTATCTACAAAGGTATCAAATTTAACATTATGTGTTATTACCCTTATGTGGAAAAGTTCACTCCTTTTACACTCATCATTTACATCAACTGATCTAGAAGAGATAGTACTGGCAAAAAATTTATACCTCGGATTCCCATAGCTACAACATGTGTCTCATCACCGGAATCTGATCCAAGATCCACTTGAACTGTCGCAGTTGTGGCATTCTTCCTTCTGTGGTTGGAAAACTTCTTTGGCTTCAAGTCAGGATGTAAGACCCAACAACGATCTTCATCCTGGCCTACTTTCTTGCAATGCTTGCAAGTAGGCTTCTCCTTTCTTGTTGTGGTTGTCTTCTTTTCTTTCCTTTGCCTTGCATCATTTCTTTGCCAAATATCTGTAGAAACACTATCACCAACATTCCCTTTATTGGATTCAATGTGAATGGCTTGTACACATACTTCATCAAAGTTAGAAGGATTTAGCATAAGAAT
>SNQJ01S0082390.1:29652-45689 GCA_010110895.2 Picea sitchensis
TTGTACACATACTTCATCAAAGTTAGAAGGATTTAGCATAAGAATAGTGTGCTTAAGATAAGAATGTAAACCACCGATATATTTTAGGAGTGTCTCTTGTGTATACAAAGGAATACCCAAATTTAATTCTTTCTTACGAAATGTTTGAGTATATTATTGTACACTTTGACCTTTTGATTTCCTTAAACATTGCAAATTCATCATTTCTTGTTTCATGTAAGCTAAAGGGTAAAACGGTTGTTTTAATGTAATAACAAAATCATCCCAGGAAGAGATTGTTTTACCACTTTTCTTAAGATCATCTCTAGTTCTGCTTTCCCACCATATGAGAGTTGTGCCTCCCATTTTGAGACTTTCTAGTTGGATCTTAGTTTCGTCATCAACAATCTTTTGTATCCTGCAATAGACTTCTAATTGTCTCACCCAATTATCTATCTTTTCTGCATCTAATTCACCATCATAAGTGGGTAATTTAAACTTTATATCTAACTTTAATAATGTCATATCAGAAGAATGATGAGTTTTTTAGGTTTCTTATCCTTGGAGGGATGTACACTTGCTTCACTTGTAGATGACGAGGATGAAGGAGAAGAAGGTTCTGAAGGTCCACCACCTTCAACTCCTCCTTCTGCTCTTACCGAAGATTCACCTTCTTCATTGCCTTGAAGCCTTCGTTGCCCTCTTTCATAATAAAGCTCCTCTACCATGGCTTGCATCAATTTAAAGGCCTCGAAGAAATCATCTTCAGATTTGTAGGGACCCAATTTTCTTGGCAAAGACATCCCTTGCTTATACAGTCTCCTTTGAATCTCTGTGTCAAGAGCCTCAAGTTGGACTTCTCCTCGTTTGAGTTTTTCTCTAGTGAGCATTCAATGCTTGCAATTCCTTTCAAACCTTCACAACCAAATGCTCTGATACCATAAACTTGATCCAAAAATGAAGGAATTATTGATAAATCGCAAGTTAGTTTAATGTATTTTAGGCATCGGATTATTAAGAATGTGAAATACATAAAGCTTATTATCTGGTTGCGGAATATCAAATGTGACTTTTACTTGATGTTTATTAATGAATAAAGAGATCAGCCATTAATATCCATGCTGCAAATGAAGAGAATAGAACAACAAAATAGAAAGATAAATAGAGATAAGAGGTTGATAACGGAGTTCACCAATCGTTGGCTACGTCTTCGGGGCCTCTTCCAAGTGGAGGACCTCTTTATTGCTCTTTAAAATGCTCAAAGTTTTCTTACATAGGATATTTGTTGTTACATAATGTGCTTCATATCTGATGTGCAAGAACTCCTTGCTCAGATTCAAGCATGCTCCATCAAATTTCTCTCAAAAACATGGCAAAAATGCCCCTCAAAACATGAGAAAATGCCAACATTTACAAACTGCCCCTTCAAAACCCTGCATCAAAAGTCTCCTACAAGCTTCAAAAAGCCTGGTTTATATATTTTTTAAGGCTCAGATGAGGAATCCCAACTTCCCTCGATATTTGGGCTCTTTTGGGGATCAAATCCCCCTTCAAATGGCCTCAAAATCCTCAAAAAACCAATTTATGGGCATAATATCAGTAAAAAATCAACACTGTATAGTTAAAATCCCACTTTTATATAAAAATACATAGAGTAGCCCCCAAGGCTGGGCGTGCACCCCCAATACTCGGTCATATGCACTTCATATGGCCAAGCACTGGCCCCTTAAACGCGCTAGCTCCTGGTCGTTGACACATGACATGGGACTATCGGCCTAACAATAGACCCCACGCGCCTTTTGAGGGGATAGCCCCTGGTCTTGTGGGATCCACATGAGATCCAAGGGTATGCCCTATCCAAACCCCCACGTGCCTAAAAACCATGTCTCCACACCCTGGTTATATGCCATGGTATAAGACCACGGCCCCAGCCCCCTCCTCCACGCCATAACAAACATTTGAAATTTAAATAAATTAAAGTACATTTCATATAATAAGAAACATGTGGGGCGCGTTGGTGGTTGGAACTTTCCCAAGGCTTGAGCTTGGTGGGTGGTCATGGATTCAAAACCCATGGAACCCCAAAAAATTTTAAACTTTCTATTCGACCCTAACCTGGTGCCACATAGTTGCCCATGCCTGGGCCACGTGGCACCACAACATTTGACCAAACTTTGCCATGTGTCCAATTCTGATTGGATCTTCCAGCCACATATGCCCAGTCAACTGCTGCCACTTGTCAAATTGTAATTGGTCCAAGTCTGCATCATGAGGTGTCGTTGGTGATGTCATGCTATTGTCATGTTGACGTCAGCATTGACTTTTTGCTAGTTTGACCTTTGACTTTTTAGTTGTTTGAGAATACAATCAAAGTGTGATAACTATCGTATACGACGCCCATTTGAGAAAGTGAATATATGGTCGGAATCAACGTGATGAGCCGGTCGCAATGGAATTGGTTTCACTCTATTATGAGAACTTTGATTTTTGAGCATTTTCTGAGCTTGGGGAGCCTCCTAGATCACAAGGGCTCTTATGGAAGTCGTACCACTTCCTGGTATCTTTCTTTGTCTTTCTGGTGTCCTTCTCTTCTTGCAGTTTGGATTGGTTGTCTTGATATTGTCCATCTTTTCTCTGTCATTTTTTCTATGGGTTGGGCCACTCTTTCCTGGATTTTGCTGTGAGGGGTTCCTAGGCCCAAATTGTCGCGTCTTTTGTTTGATCTTCTGCTCAATTTTGACGGCATATCGGTAGGCCGCACCCAAGGACGATATGTCCAGAAATTCCATTTCAGTTTGGATGTATCTATGCAGAGAACCACGATACTTGAGCACCAGATGTCACTGTGAATATTTGATACCCAGCTTGGTGCACAAGGTATGGAAGATATTTGTGAACTTTGGCACTGCTTGGTCTCTTTCTTGCCGCAGTGTGGTCCATTTTGTATACAAGTCATCATAACTTCAAAAATGGTAGTATTGTTCCTTAATAGCATCCCTGAAGGATTCACAGGTGGTCGTGACTCTAAATAACGAGGGTTCCTCTATTTCCTTTTGCTCAAAGAAATTTTCCCACCAATCCTTGACATGGGGAACGTCTATGAGGAGCGCAAAAGTAATATTTTCTCTATTCAAAAAGTTATGGACAAAAAAATACCCTTCTAGTATATTCAACCACTTCTCTGCACCATTTGTGTCTATCTAACATTCAAATACAGGAATATCGAAGTTTATTTGTACCTTGAAGGGGGTGGCGCCTCCGCTCGAAGAAGATGTGTCGTTTGTTGGTAGTCGCCGAAGGATCTGCGCAAAACTATCCATCATCTCGTTCATTTGTTGCGTGAGGGATTCCTCAAGCAACATTTTGAAAGGATCTCTTGTCCTGTCATATTCATTTTCTCCTACCATGAGAGGTCGCTTGGGCATGCGAGAGCTTTGGTCACTCGAGACCCAATTCTTTGTACTATGACCTCGTTGGGGACATGCATTAAGGCGACAAGGAAAAGACCGCTCTGATACCAGCGATCCAGTTTTATGAAGCGAACAAATGACTACAATTATTAGAGATGCTTAACATACGAGAATAACGAGAGACATGTCACTAGCGGTTTTCTATTCAATGAGGGAATAAGTTGAAGCGCAAAATCTTGATGGAAAACAAACTTGTTGGAATGGTGGCGTATCTCTGAGAAGAGATGTGACGGTTGTTAACAATTCACAAGAAGATGCGATTACAATGAGGCTTTGAGCCTTTTACAATAAGCAGGGAGTGTCAAAACCCTGAACGTCAGAAACCTAACCCTAGAATGAAGCCATCATGTGGGCCCGTTTGGGTAAGTTGATACATCAACTTCAGGGGTCGCCAACTTTGCATCGTCTCCATTTTAGAGGCGTCTGAGTCGTTGGAAAAGATCATCAGGGACTACAACAATTGATAAAGGGCCCTATGAATTGGATATATTTGATTGAAACATACCCAAAAAGCGTCGTTTAGGGCCTCAAAGCGACTCCGGAAGTTGAGGACAGAAAAAACTACTAAAATAGTAAAATTACGAAAATTAATGGAAAGTTGTTTTGAGCGGTCTGGAAAAATTGGATGGCCATGATATCCACGTATCATATGAATATATATATATATATATATATATATATATAACCACTTATGATTCAATGGATCTTTCAACATGGATATATATAGTCACTTTATGATTCATGGATCTTTCAACATGAAATTGCGTATTCTAGTTATAAAGCATGAGAAATGGGATGTTTAACAATTCTGCATAGTTACACAAAATCTTAAATTCCAAAGATTACCATATATAATAGTATATTTATTAAATACTATACATCCATTTGAATATTTCATACATTGAAAAAAGAAATGAATATATTGCTAACTCAGAGATTACCATATATAATAATATATTTGTAAATACATCCATTTGAATATTTCATACATTGAAAAAAAAAAATGAATATCTTGCTAACTCCACAGGGGTGGATGAGAACCATGGATTTTCTATTAGTATAGTGGTATAAATATGAATACATAAAGCACACCCTGAAAAAACTATGGTAAACAAAAGGAGCTATAGAATTAAATTAATTAGGGCTGAAATTATATATCAATACATTTCTCTGTGTCAAGCAATAGAAATAAAATATAAGCAAATTCTTCAACTTCTTTATTGCTTTCTTTAAATTTCAAAGGGCAATACATGTAGCCTCCTGAGTAAGGATTTTTAGGTGGAACATCGTAAGTGTGTTGAATGGTTGGCTTGAACAACCTGATGGGTTCCCTCAAAAAACATGAAGGGACCCATCATTAGTATTATATCCACACAATAAATCAATGTTGCAAATAAATTCAAATACAAATGAACAACATAGGTCCTTTTCTTTAGAATTAAATTAATTAGGGCTGAAATTATATATCAATACATTTCTCTGTGTCAAGCAATAGAAATAAAATATAAGCAAATTCTTCAACTTCTTTATTGCTTTCTTTAAATTTCAAAGGGCAATACATGTAGCCTCCTGAGTAAGGATTTTTAGGTGGAACATCGTAAGTGTGTTGAATGGTTGGCTTGAACAACCTGATGGGTTCCCTCAAAAAACATGAAGGGACCCATCATTAGTATTATATCCACATAATAAATCAATGTTGCAAATAAATTCAAATACAAATGAACAACATAGGTCCTTTTCTTTTTTTTTCATGTATCAGCTAATCTAGTATATACCTTGTATAATTCTTTAAAATAAGAAATAATTATAAATAAATATATACAGAGACGGTGATAGTAAATAAAGAAAGAGAAAATCTCGAGAAAATATTATAACAAAACATGAAGGATATGGAGGCGTCTTCTTCACAAACAAATTAAGGACGGAATTATTGATGCGTGCGTGAATACCATTCATTCTGAAAATAATACGAACTCATGCTAGTTACATAGTACCAATCATCCTAACTCCACTTACCCTATCTTTACTTAGTTGGGTACGAGAGTACCAAGGAGATAAACTTAACCATTCCTTTTATCCATAAGTGCATYATAGAGTAGAATTMTAATTTTGTATCACTAACGACAAGGCTTAGTATAAAGGCATAAATAAAATAATTTAGGAAATGTTCACATCCTTAACTTAGGAATTATATCTTTTGTGCGCTCATAAGTTTTTTATTTATATATCTAAATTTTTGTATATATTTTTGGGTATGATATGTTGGAAAGAATCCATGGAATTACAAGAACATAATCACAACYCTAGGACATATTCATGGTTATCATTGAATGGGGTTTAGTAGAAACAAATAATGACCCTAGATAATCAGAGGAAAGAGGAATTGAGAACCTTATCAAGTTAGTGYAAACAATGTTGTTAAGATTTTAGATATTAATTTGTACACAAAAAGGAAAAAATAAAAATAAAAAWTTAATGTGTAAATGGGGTATATTACAGTTATTCCTCGTAACAGAATTGGCGACCCCACTGGGGATATCTCCCTTTTGGGATTATTTGGTGATTTTTCTCCTTCATTGCTCTATGTTTGTCTGAATTTTTGTGTCACATGTTTCTTGACAGCCTCGGTTTTTCTTTGCATCTGAGTTTCTTGGTGTAACCCTTGTCTAGTCAGTGTCTTTATTTCTTGGCATACATGGGTTTTCCCTTGATAGTCATGTACATACGTGTGTTGTTTGTTTTTAGGGCGCGTACATTGGATTTTGTTGCCTGAACAATCGCATACACTATTTTTTAAGTCTTTTGGCTAGGTTTAGTGTTTGTTGGGTGATTTTTTCTGGTTGTTGAGACTTCTTGGTTCCCTGTCCTGTCTGTTGAGTGCCTACAGAGTGATATGAAGCTATGTAATTGTTGAATTTTTTGGGCGAACTCATTTCTTGTCATTTTTTCTCATTTTTTGTCCTTGCATTATTGGTCTCGGTAGTCACTTCTTGGTATCCTCCCTGGATTTTCTTCTTGTGCTTGTAGTAGGGTTTTCCTGAGAGGTTGTTTATTCAGTCCTTGCATTTTCATTTCATTATATCGAAAATACAAGAAAAGAAAAGAAAAATGGCATTTTAGAGCATTTTCACTTTTGTTTGCATTACATTAGTTCTTGCGTGTTAGGAAAGATTGCACTTCATTGAAATTGAAGAGATTTCATCCTATGCACAACATTTAGAAGCATACCATTTCTTTGAAAAAAAAGACTAGTACTTAGCAGTGTTTTACATTTGTTTCTTTTTATATGTTGAGGAATAACACCATTTGTTTCACGATCGCACCTCTTCAGTAACAAGAAGCCACTAAAATTAACGTGGAATAATTAAAATTGATTAAAAACAATTTTATTTTTCAGAGTACACAAACAAGTTTAGGATCTAGGGCCTTGGAATAGAATTTTGTGAGTAAACTTTTCCAAGGCTATAAAACTCAACGTATACGTCTGACCAGGGAGTGGTGAAACCCATTATATAATTGGTGTCCTTAGGAGGATTCGCTTACAGTGGATTTAAACATGAGGTCACGCGAAGTTAGTTGCAGAGATAGCCCTCCAATACCTTCTTAGCCTCAGAGATATTTCTATGGTTCTATTCATAAATGGGGGTTTCGCTAGCACCTTTACCTCCATGAGAGGTGGTGTTTTCGAGACTTCGAGATTTTCTACCGTTCCCATACGATGGACTGGACCTATGATTTCTCACCCGAGCATTGGTTATACCATAGTGACCATATTTTCTTGACCTAGGTATCCACACAGGTTGCTTGCAGGGGTTATTCTGCAGGTACCCTGAGTTAGATAGGGATTAGAAAACACACAAAATGTATGGAGAATTTTCTCTCTGAAGCAATCTGATCGACTACGTTGTGAATCCCATGAGGGTCCTTATAACTGATTATGTTACCTCCACTCTATTTTCCAAGAGCCTCATCCCATCCTAGGAGAGGCGTACCTTCTTTAGTTCGGGAAGTCACTTCAGTCATCATATCTTGTTTGTGTGCATTGGCCTTTAGTTTTATTCAGGAGTGTGTTCTTTGTTTATTAGGTGGCCTTAGGATTTTATTTTATGTTACAAGTTCTAGGTCATCGTGTAGCAATACCAACTTCCCCTTCGGTCTCGCTGCCTTCTGAGTCAGGTACCAAAGTTTGATCCATTACCGAATCCGCCTCCTAAAAGGCATAGAGTTAATAAACGTGGTACATATGTCTTTGTTTCTCAAGCTCACGATAATCCTACCATGAGTGATTATTCAGATATGAATTTTTCATGGATCCCTTCGACTCCAGCCTGCGCTATGTTTAGCGGAGTTCCCTCGACTCCCTCATCATCAGTTGTTTGTATTCCGATGAATCCCTCGCTTTATCCTACCCAACCCATGTTTTCTGCTCAGTCCATGGGGATGAATCCTTTTTTATTCATGGGCATTACACCTAATCATAGTACTCAATCAATGCCTTGGGCCTCTAATCCTTTCTGTTTTGGTATGCTAGAGATGACTTCGCACTTGTCATCCTTCGTTCCGACGTCTACTGTAAATCCTAGTTTTGGGTCTAGGGTCACGATGCCTCATTATACTCCTTTCTCGTTTGGTGGGGGGCATATCCCTCAACCAACTCCCACAGTAGTAGGTTGAAATCCTCCTTCCTCCGAACCCAATCCTAGCTATAATTCTCAAGGGTGGAGTACACAAATGAGCGGTCCTTTTACTTCTTATATCTCTCCCATCCATCCTTCTTCCATGATACCAGTTCCTACAAATGTTTTTCTTATGGAAAACCTTCCTCTAACTTCTAGTGTTCCATTAGGGGGGGAGTAAATCTCATAGTTTGGGCAACCCCTCGCGTAGAGTTCCTTCATCTGGGGGCAATATATATCCTCAAATGAGTAATCCATATCATGTTGCTTTCACCTCACTAGGATCTTCCTCAATGATGATTCCCTTACAATATTTTATGAATTAGTTGGGAGGAGTATACTATCCTACAAGATAATGCCATAGTGTATACCGAAACCCTTCTTGGCCCACAATATCTCAAAACTAGTCTTTCCCGGGAGCATGGTCCCAGACGTCGCCACCATGACTCCCTTTTCTTGCCACATTAATATTTCCATACTTGTCAAAATTAATGAATGACCCAGTGCATCATGATCTGTCATGGCCCCTCGTCCCTACAAAGCTTCCCTCTGACATTCCAAATTTTAAGGGTAAGAATGGTGAGGACCCAGGTGATCATGTGACTAACTTTCACCCATGGTGCTCATTTAACTCCCTTAATGACGATTTTATTCACTTGAGACTGATTCAGTGCACCCTTACGAGGGTTGTCGTGAAATGGTACATCGAGTTACATGGGGGCACTTACCAAAATTTCAACAAGATGGTTTTGGTTTTTCTCAACCACTTTCAATTGTCGGTTCATTACGATGCCACATGGAACTTTTGTCGGATTTTCATCAAGATAAAGCTAACCACATCTCATGTCATATTCAAGAGTGGCATAGAAGGAAGCGGTTGATTAAATCTTACATTCCTCTAGAGTTTCTATTGGAATGGTTCATGAAATCCCTATTGCCTTACATTTCAAAGGATGTTTCTACATCTGGAGTGACATCTAATTAAGAGGCCATATTTAAATCCCAACAATTGGATCTTATATATGCTCAATATGGGATGCTCTATGAAATCATTTCTGATGCACCGTAGTCAAATTATGATCCTGGACAAAAGCCTGGGCCTCATGTCGATGGAATCATAGGCTCCGCGAATGCCAAGACTGTAGACCAAGTGATGAACCAGCTGAAATATGTATCTCTTAACCATTCTACAGTGGGACAAGCTACTGCTTCATCCTCGTACTCCAGATGTGTCTAACACATAGGAATTCCTTTCTATCTATGTTGGGATCTCTAGACTCGAGTGGGCCAAAAGTTATCAAGTTCGATGTCATGGATGTAAAGCCTCACTTGCCTTACCATGTGTCCTTTCAAATCCATGTGGAGGGTATAAATATTACCATCAAACATACTAGCATTTATGAAGGTGCTTCTACATCCATGATGTCACTATCTTGTAGGAAAGCCATTGGCTCTCCACCACTTTCCCGATCTATAACCATGTTAACCGCATTCTATGGACGTTCTTTTATACCCCATGGTATCCTTCCCACTTTCCCGATCTAGTTAGGTGGTAAGAATATGGAGGTCAAAATCAAGGTGGTTGATGCAACCCCTGACTACAATATTTTATTGGGGTGTAACTGGACTTGCGCTATGACAGCCATTGTGTCGTCGATATTTTGTGTTTTATGCTTTCCTCATGAAGGGAAGATTGGGACGATCGACGAATTTTCTTTTTCACATCCTAGTTCTTTTGCATCAGTGGGACATTTGGGTCCTTTTATTGATAATTCTCAGCATGCAATGGATAACGTTAGTGCCAGAATGTATTCCTCCTTGATGGGAACTTTTAATTTCTCGACACCAATCCCATACATTAATACCATCTCTGAATATTCTTCATTGTCATTGCGGTTTGTTCCATTTTGTACTTCATATATTAATGACCCATGGACCCTAATTTCTTCAGATAAATCATACTAAGGTCACTCACACATCAGGATGGAAATCATGTTGTCTGCAGTAGAGATTGCATATCAGGTTATACAAGAAGTTACTGCAAACCCAAATCCTTCCTCATTGCGGACGTAAGAGGTGGATCACGCCTTAGAGCCCATATGGGTTGCACACTCATCTAGTTCACATGACTTCCTCGATGATACTTTACACTTGGATGAAGCGGTCTTAGAGGCCATGTCAGGTCCTGATAGGCCTTGGGACTACCTTCATCATAGATCTTATTTTCTCCCAGAGTTTGATAGGATTGAACAGGTTGATTTTAGGTCCACCCTGAGTGAGATTGTTGGTCACGTCATGGTTCCGTTAAATACACATGGAACATATGTTGAAGGAAACATGGTGAATATATCCCCTACCATGATGATCAACATCTATCGAGCCCCTGGTAAGATCAAAAACGTGTATATATGTGCAGATTGTTCGCCTGAAGAAATTCAGATTTACACCAATCGCTTTAAGGAATTCTTAGATGTATTCACTGGGCATATGAAGAGATGTTAGGGATCGACCTTAGTATTGTCGAATATGAAATTAAAACTTATCTGAATGCTAATCCCATTCTCCAATGAATTAGTGTTGTAAATCCTAGGAAGGCCCCTGTTATTAAGGAAAAGGTAGAGAAGTTTCTTAATGTTGGCTTCATCTACCCAATTCCCTTGACTGAATGGGTGTCCAATCTTGTTCCCATAGATAAGAAGAAGGGAAATTTATGTGTATGTATGGATTTTATGGACCTAAATAAAGCATGTCCTAAATATAAATTCCCCAATCCCTTTATTTATTAGATCGTTGATAAGTGTGCAAGAAGCAAAGTCTTTTCTTTTATGGATGGATTTTCAGGTTACAATTCAATTCAAATCAAACCCTACGATCAACAAAATATGACATTCATTTTTCCTTACGGTACATTTGTGTACCAGAAGATTCCTTTCAACCTTAAAAATGTCGAAGAAACTTTTCAACGTGCCATGACCTTTGCGTTCCACATCCTTAAGCATATAGTCGAACCCTATCTAGTTGATCTCGCTGCTCACTCTCACAGGAGGGTTGGTCATCTGACTCACCTTCAACTAGTGTTTGAAAGATGTCGCTACTATCGCATTCGATTGAAACCTCACAAATGCATATTTTGCGTTAGGTATGTATGACATTTAGGAATCATATTTTATGAGTGTGGGATCATGGTGGACCCCATGAAGATTGAAGCAATACTTCGATTTCCTCCCTCGCGAAATATTTGACAGCTTCAGGGTTTACAGGGGAAGGATAACTTCCTACATAGTTTCATATCTAACTATTCCAATATAACTAAGGGTTTAATGCATCTCTTGAAAAAGGATACTATGTTCATATGGGATGAGCGAGTCCAGGATTCCTTTGATGCTCTTAAGAAATCCCTAGTGTCGGCACCTCTGATGAATCCCCCAGAATACAGTAGAGATTTCATGATTTATGTTGTTGCATCCAAAGGGATGGTTGGTATGGTTCTTGTTCAAGAATATGAAAAAATCCAAGAGCACGTTATCTATTACTTTAGCCGAAATCTAATTGGTCCTAAACTCATGTACTCTCACGTAGAGAAGCTAGCCTTAGCAGTCGTGCATGCGGTTCAGAGATTACATCACTATATATTACTCTGTAAGACTACCATGGTTGTTGATATCAATCCATTCCAATACGTCCTTACAAGGCATATCATAGGGGGGAAAGACAATAAATGGATTCTGATTTTACAAGAGTTTGATCTTGATTTTTCCTCCACGAAATCCAAGAAATCGCTAGTTTTTCCGGAACCGATATCAGACTTCCCTAGGAAGGATGAGGATATTTTTCATGAAGATTCATTCACTAATGAACACATATTAATTATCTCTTATTCAAACCCCTGGTATGGATATATTCTAATCTACCTTCAAACTCTAAATCTTCCCCAGCCTCTTTCAAGAGACGACCGACGGCGTATACTCCATGACGCCAAAAACTACCTCATTATCAAAGACATGTTGCATCATCGAGGTGTGGATGTTATTTTGCGTCTTTTTTTCACTCACAAGGAGGATGAAGCCGTTCTCAATGAATTCCATAGTGGGGCATGTGGTGGTTACGTATTCGGGCTTGCAACAGCCCAAAAAATATTTTGAACTGGTTATTTTTGGTCATCATTTTTTAACGATTGCATAAAAGTGGTCAATAAGTGTCACCCTTGTGTTGGCAGCCAAATATTCATGTCAATTTTATCATGAAAAATTTCATCTTCATAGGATAAAATATCCTGTAGCTTCCTCCTTCTCCTTGCAAAGATTTCTGTCATCTTTCGTTTTTGAAAAAGATTCATTGGCCTAGTTGTGTGTAAGAGATTTTCGTTTTTAATCAATCATTTGTTTTGTTTAATTTCATGACTGAAAGCATGAAATTAGAACAACATTTTGGCTTGAGTAATCATCATACAGTTTGTGATTTCTTGGTTTCTTTTGTTAATGGGATTACACCTAAAGGGCATCTATATTTTTATAGATCTTGAAATTTATAAGTCTATCTTCTTTATTTGTTGATCCATTATCATCACAATTGATTCATACACTTTGGGAGATATCACTGAGTTGATTTTATTTTTTACTATGTGATTTTTACATTTGATATATGCTTGATTGCACATAACCTTGGGTTAAATTTGAAATATGAATCTTTCTCTTTCCAGTCGTATCACAATCTTATCACTCTGGTACAAGACTAACATACTTACATTCCACATCACCCTTTTGTCCTACATAAACTAGACTTGCATTCATTGTTGAAGGAGACCTTTTGCTACTGTTTGTGTGTTGGAGAACACAACCCACCCTTTGCTACTCCTGTTGATGTATTGTAACTAAATGACTCTAAGGTTTTTCAAACCCGTAATTTCACACCTGAGACATGCTTTTGCAGGAGGATTTCTGAGCAAATGATTGAGAATTTGGAGAAAATGTTAGAAACCCATTTCTGAAATGGGCTCATTTACTGTCCAGGTGAGAAGTTTCTTCATAAAGTACACCATTTCAGAGATACGTCTCAATCTTTGGAGGGAAATATCTCATAATTTCTGTTTCGGTTGTCCCTTCTGGTGGTGTCACTGGTGTTGCAGATGGAATTGTTGTTACTGCTGTTGTGCTCAATCCTGCAATTGGGATAGAACTCAATGGAATGGCTTCCATAGACTTCAGCTGCTCTTTCTCCTTTAGCAGTTTCTCCATCTCTACTTCCATTTCTCTGAGATGGGCGTTCTGCTCCATGAGCAGCTTAAGCATTTTGTCCTGCTCGCCTTCTTTCTCTGTTATCTCCTTCGTCTGTGAGTCTTCTGTAGGCAGGAGTTTCATCTATTTCCTCAAGGAGGTGATGTCTACATTTTTCTTCTTTATCATCTCTTCTGCAGCTTTGACGTTCGCAGGATCATAACCGATCTTGAGGACCAGCTCCTCCAAAGTCTTAATTTTGTTGTCCTTTGCAAAAGACGATATTTTTTCCATCTTGAGTTGTGTTGGAGCATTATTGAGCGACACCTGAAATTTGGTTGTTGAAGCAGAAGCGTGTGCCAATGTATGGAATACCATCTCACCTGTTTGTTTGTGCAGATCCATTTGATCTGCTGGGTGCACGTCCTTTGCCTGGAATTTGAAGGTGGCCCTCTTATAGTCCGAGTTCACCTTGGGATCCGGAACCTGCGCTTGGAGGAAGGCCATGTGCATCCTGCCCTTTTCTGTGTCGAATGCAGACATCAGTCTATGTTGCACAGTCGACGTTTGTTTCCGAAACTGAGCATAAGTATTGCTGGTAAGGGTTTGATTCGTCTTCTTGATCAGCTCGTACTTCTCAAATATGCTCAATTTGGGCCCAGTCTTGCCTGGTTGAGTGTCCAGGGGAGAGTCTGTGGATTTCTTCAGTACTGCTGGGGTAATGCCCTGATAAAGGCTCGAACCAAAAGGGTGGAATGACCGACTTGATTACTATGGTAAGTGGGGCTTCTTGTTCTACAATCGGACCATCCATTGAAACTGTCTTTGGCCTCTTAGTGTGCAACTGGAACTCTTCTGATGATACCTCCGTTACAGGCGGAGACAACTCTTGTCAAGGCCTTTTTTCCTTAGGGACCCGTGGCGTGGTAGTTGTTTGCACAATCGTCAGGGGAACCTGTTGTTCCACTTCAACCTGTTGTTCCACTTCGACCAAGGTGTCAGGCATCCACACAGTCTAGTTGGTGAATTTTTCAATCTCGGGCTTGGACTCATGAACGTACGGGATGTTTTTGTTTTTCACCCGCATTCCTGAAATGATCCCGCATGGATCATAGTGCCATGGGAAACTCATAAATAATTTCATTTCTTTCAACATCTTGTCAGCTTCTTCCCCGGCGCCTCTACTGTTACAGATGAAAGAGCCAATCTGCCCCTTGATTCTCAGTTGCTGCTTTTTCTTCAGGGAAACAAAATGAATGTCATCTGAATTCATGATCTGCCTTATATACTCTAACGCAAATATTCTTATCGGCACATAATTTGGCAGCTTGTAGGGTGCCAATTCACACCCGAAAACTCTAATCTCGGTGTGGTTTTGATACAGGTACCAGTCCCCTGTCTTTGCATTGTCCGAGAGATGTAGAATTCTCTCGACCTTGTCGTTTATTTGTGGCTCGGGCCTGCCACTCAACATGCTTACCACAGGGTGGTAGAAAATATCGATGAATGCCTTGAAGCTATACTCTGTGAATTTATGCTTCAACAAAGATGTCCACGCTGTGATTGGCTGAGGTCTTCCATCTACGTCCATTTTCTGCATAGAAAAACTGAATTTATCTGCCTGATAGAAAACAAACAGGTAGGCCAATATGGACGAATATCTGAGCATGCCCTCCGTGCCAAAATTCACGAACTGTTCGTGAATATTGTTGGCCAAGAAGGTACTGAAATCAAACTGTGTGGTGGGTTTTTCATCTGTGGAGAAAATGGATAGAAAACCCAGAATGGGCTCATCTACCCACTGGTTGGAATAGTACCCTAACAGAGCACAAAGGGAGGAAATGACCTGGTTTCCCTTGGTGGAGAACATGGATGACGGGTAAGGTGGATTGGTGGAAGGGAGTTGAGCAGAGGTGGGAAGGAACAGCTCGAATATTTGAGCTCTCTGGGGAAAGGTCATCTTTTAATACAACTCTGTAAGGATCTCTAGGTTGAAAGGAGAAGCGGAATCGGCACGGGGAATTTGCATCATTTGGTCAATGTCTTCGGGAGTGATGAAGAACAGGACATCTCTGGATGAGGAGACGACGGCCCTCTGGTCAGGAATATAATGGGCTTGGCATTTGAGGGTGAATTCGGGGAAGTGGTGAATCTGGGGAAAAAGGTACAGGGGTAAATTGGACTCCCAGAGTCCAATTTCATCGCTCTGGTCCAGGAACACCTCCCTGATCCATGACTGGAGGTCTGAGAAATCGAAATCGCATATGGTATCTGCGATCAATCTGTCTTTTTTGACCAATGGTATTTTGTCCAGGTCGACAGGAGGTGGGAGAAAAGGATTCTCCTCTCCTTCTGCTTGTCTTGGCTTTGGCGCCATCTCTACAACAGTACCTGCAATAAACACTAAGTTAGTGGGGTCGACTGACTATGGATGAAGGTGACGGAAAAGCAATGGAGGCATAAGAGGTAAAATTTCTAGTGCGATGGACGAATAATGAATGAAAGGGGAATAACAGTAGTTTTATTCAAAACTAGGGTCGGTTGGACGCAGGAGACAGGTCAGCAGGATAACGGGTATATTATCCTGTAATAAATGGACAACAGGCTACTTGGGGGTGAGGTGGCAGGTGACGGTGGCCAAAACATACGGACGGGTGACGTGGAGGCTGGTGATTGGAGGTGAAAGTCGCAATAAGGGG
>SNQJ01S0082391.1:0-15943 GCA_010110895.2 Picea sitchensis
CCAGTAGTCAATCAGGGCATTCAGCAGCCGTGGTTGTGCGCGCATGAACGGACATAGAAAAAACTTGACGAGACCACACTGTGTCAGCACGGCCATCACATTTGGATTAGCAGCTACTGCCTCATTGGCAGCCTCATGCTCTCTCTCTCTCCAGTGCACATACATCCTACAAAACCACAAGAAAAAAAGGAGAGATCAACAACTTGCCACCTCACTTTTTGGTTGCGCGGGGGGTAACCCGCGGGCTGTCGAGGCGACAGTCGCGGGTACCCACGCGCACGTGTGACTCTGCGCGCGGGTACCCGTGGGCTATCTCCGGACAGCCCATGGATTGCTAGGGCCGCCCCCTTTGAGGGCGACGAACACCCCCCCAACACACTCAAAAACGATAAAAGAAGTATTGAAATGCAAGATGAGGGAGTTTGTACTTACTTGGTCCGAGCGGAAGTCTGTTTGGTCCACTATAGCTCCCACAACACTATTTCATTTACTTGTTGTATATTTGTTTTTCTTTTTCTGATGCTTTGCACCATTTTTTTTTGTGTGTGTGTTCTTTTCTTCCTTCAAGTATAATTTTTTGGGTTTACCTGTATGTATATACTACATATCTTTCTATGTATTCTCATGTGAATCATATTCTATTTGTTGTTTCATTGGAATAAATATAATTGTTTCTCTTTCTTTTACATGACTAACTTGCCTTCATGTCCATTGTATATTCGGCGTTGCTACCTTGGAAGAAACAAGTTGGTTTGATAGGAAGATGAATTGTTCTGTGCAATAGCAGAGGGTTCTATGGTACAATCTTCGAAAAGGTATGCCAACTGTGCAATGGGACATTTTGTCCTCCCTATTTCTACTTTTTCCATTTTCTATTATCCCTTTTGTTTTCTAATTTCTTTTCTTAGTGGTCTTTCTGAAAATGCCTTCGTGCGTCGGTTGGCGGACTAACAGTTTCACAATTATGCTCACATTTCTACCTTATTCCATAATTACCGACTTTTTCGATTGCAGGTGCTGGGATGGCGGGTTCAAGATTACTCCCCTGGCTTCTAGGGGTTCGCAATATACATATTGGTCATCGTGCCCCGCCCTTGCGCCTTGTTTACTATTACAGATTTTTCCAATCAAAAAATCAGAGGCATACAATTTGACGCTCGTGTCCTCATGTTTCCTAAGTATATTCCTTGACACCCTATTTCGTATTCCACCTCCTTCCACCTTGCATGTGACATTAAGAAATATTATGGATAGTATACAATGCATATGCTTGTTTAGTCCTTCTGATGTTCATATACACATGCTTGCATAAAAAAAAGCTGGACTAGTGACATGGCCATGAGTAGTCAGTCATCCCAGACATCAGCAAACCGAAAATACCAAAGGTAAAGATGCATACATTACATTCCTAGTATGTTTACTAGACAAATATTCTCATCTATTTACTCATCTATGGCATGGTGAATATGATGATGTCATCTGTAATACATGGTTTTCATTTCACAAGAAGTACCAACAAGTACAAGCGAGACATCGAACATAGCACAAGTTCTACAGACCATAAGGTGTGGTTGCAAAAATTTGGATCCATAGTTTGTCGAAGTTATGCGTTTACATGTAGATTTATTCCAGTAAAAAAAGAATACAAAAAAAAAAGAACTATCATTCACTTTAGTTTTCCTATTCAAAAATTGTCACCAGGTCTAGAGGGCTTGAACAACCACCGAATTGGAAAAGTGTTCATAGGGGACATAATGGTTGTCTATAGCACCTACTTGGACACGGTAAACAAAAATAGATCCATTATGTGTCCTGACATGATAGACAAGGAGGCCATGATGACAGTCACCCTGACTGTTCCTACACAACTTTTCCATAAATATGCAGAAAAGATATTGTCGAGTAATGAGATATCCATTACAAATTTTAATATATCGCCCAAAAACGTATATGACCTTGGTGATTGTGATCGGATTATTTCACTCAACAAAACAAGTATTGTGGAAAAAATTCCTATTGTCTATTTAGAATATCGTTTCATCCTGGGCATGACTGTCAGCCAGCTTGCAAAGAGTAGTGATATTTAACCAATCAGAACCATTGGCGCAACTATCACACTAGAGAGAAAACTTGTCTCGCAACACATTCTCCATATAAAGGATGGAGAGTCGGAAAACGACAAGGCAATGGTACCGCTTTCCATAACAATTTTTTTCCTTTACTTTTGCATGTGAATATATCTCAGGTAAGTTACACAAATATTGCATTATTCCATGTTTCAACTGCAATTGTTCGATACCTATTCAAATTTGTTTTGGTCAATGGAACAACAATTGCATAAAGGGAAGTTTCCACTTATTCTCTTCAAAAATATAACAAAGAAAAGGGATGTTAGAGAAAGGATATTTCGTACAACCCAAGAAACAATTGTAATAGAGGTGCGATAAAACATAGTAGAGGATCTGAAGAAACTAGCTAGATCTACAACTATTGTGCGTATACATCCACAGAATCGTCCTCACTTTGCTTATACAAATAACCTTCACCAAATTTTTGCGACTTGTTTACTTTTTTTTTTTAAGGGTGGTGCAGTTGTGTATTATATTGTTCAATGTATTAATTCCTATGCTTGCATTTCCAGGTTGAAGGTGTTTTGATTGCACCGAATTCATACTCGACCCGCTTTGAGCCTGTATGTGTTAAATGCAACTCTCCTGCTTCTGCTTATGCTTTGATAAGTGATGATACAATTGATTGTCTGTGATGCGGTGAAAAATTTGCATATATATATGGACATTGCCTCGATGTTTCCATCTGAACCATGATAAACACAACCATGCATTGTAAAATTAGGCAACCTCTGTTACAATATGTGTTTCCTAGGTTGGAAGAATTGTCGTATGAATCTTACCTACAGAAAAAGGCAAGCAATGTTTACATGCTGCATGACTTTCGGATACACAACAAATTTACCTTAAATGAAGATAATGCAATATTTCATATCGACTAAAGAAGGAAAANAAAAAAAAAACGGACAAGAAAAAAAAAAACAATATCAAGATTTGGCAAGAAACGAAAAATATCTCATCTGTCTCTGTAATATTTCTTCAACACCCAAATGAATGTTCATCGAACTCGAGTACTTGATATTGCATACACATAAGATTGTTCGGTCCAAAAATGGGAAGCATGGAAGCACACCCCATATATCCCATGACCCCAGTTATTTTCTCGTGGCAACATATACCATATGTAAGATAAAACCAATGCCACAACGTCTTTTCTTTATATATCAAATTGTTTGAGGAAAAGGTCGATGCATGTTGCTCCATGGAATCTTCTGGGAACTTGTTTGCGACCTGTTTGGAGTTTAGTTGGTTCTTGGTTGTGTTAGCAACAATTTTTTTCATAGGCACAAAAGTACCCAGGCCTGCAGGTTGCACAGGAAGCACACAAGCGCAGAGCGGGAGAATCCCTTTTCGGGCTACAAGTCAAGCGAGCGGGAAAAGTTTTGTTGTCATCAACCGAGATCCACCTATAAAGATAATTGACGGTCACCGGGATTTTGGGGGTGCCAAGTTGCCCGGGATTTAGTACAAAATATATCTCCCATATTTCAAGATAAATATGGGTCGACCGATCCAATTAGGACAGGTGGCAGCAAATTGCCACATCGGGGATCAGTGTTTCGGGAGAAAAAGAACCTCCCATTCATTACAGCTGAAATTGCCGATCGACGAAATGCCGAAAGCACCTTTGGAGCCGAGCCCACGATCCCAGTGCTAGGTCACGTCAAGCGAGCCTGAGGATGAAAGTAGCCCCCTTTTAAATAATGAATGCTATCTCGGCCATCCATCTTGTTGACACGCGGCGCAGATCCGTGCCATGTTGACAATCGAGAATTCGAGGGGTAAGTGCTCTTCGTCATTTCACGTCTCGAAACCCCGAATCCTGAAGTGCCAAAAGTGCCCAGAATCGGGCCCATGGTTTTGGCTCCTGGTCGTAAAGCAACAGGCTTGAAGGAGGGGTGCTAAGGTTTGTCATCTGGCCAGATGGACCCCAAAGAACCGAGGGTGGTCTTAGTCGTTCATCCTGGAGGAACATGTGGTGTGCGATTAGGTTCTTCGCCTTTTCTCCCATCGCAATTTCGAAGCATAAGGAACAACTCTCTCATATCCCCGAAGCACGAAGCATCGAAGAAGTCTCGGACCCGGGCCCACAGTATTTCTGAGTTAGTTCAAAACCATCATATCAGTGGGGGGATGCGTGGCTACCGTTAGGCCCTCCCAGCATTTCGTTCATCGTGATTTTGAAGAGAGAAGACCCGCTCCTTCGCATCCACGAACCCCGAAATGTCGAAAGCACTCTGGGAGATAGGCATAAAGTCACAGCCCGTGGTCACTTGAGGGAGTAGAAAGGGTTGTACAAAAGGGGCCAGGAGCATCGAGTTGAATTTCATAAGGGAGGCATTGTGTTCTCCAGATGTTGGTTCGACGTGTTCTAAATCCCGATACCTACTTCAAACGAATGAAGAAAAGGGAGGGTGGTTGAAACTTTGCCTCATGCATTAATTGAAAGGTATGGATGTCCCAACCAAAAGCCTGCCCAAGAGGGTCCTCTATACTGGTTTCTTCCATGGAAGCCATGTCGAGTCCTTGACTCACCAGGGAAGCCTATGAACGCTAATTCAGCATTTAAGGGCTCAACTACCCCCTGGCGCGAGCCATGCAGAATTAAGGTGGCGTATGACAGAGGAGTGCAGGCCAGATTTGATTGAATAGAATCCTCATCCTGAAAGTCTAGTAGGCCTCTGCTCGGCAAGTGTTTGGAGTATATATACTTATTTTTGATATTTTTCAAGGGATCGATGGGAGAGCGAGGCTCCGGATTGTAAAGTTTTAACAGACCATCTAGTGCTATGGTTATGCATCTATATGTAAGATTTATTATTTAATGACAGACAATCCTTCTTACCTCGTCTAAGTTTCCATCTCATACTGAGAGATTTCATGATCGGCTGATTCGCACAAATTATTGCAATTGTGTTATGATAAAGGATTTATTGTGGCATTATTGTATTCTCTGGTTTTCTGTGTTTGAATGTAAGAAGATCCTGTGTTTAAATTCCTTCTCCTACAGTCTGTTAGATACCTGATGTTTACGACAGACCATTGCATTTCTCTGATACAAGTTTTCCCCCTACTCACCCTTACTACATCTCACTGTCTAAATTTTATCTAAGACCTCACTTACCCATGCATGCTCGGCCTAGTTTCGGAGTTGAAACAATAATGTTTTGAGTTAAATTCCATTCGATCACCTCTTTTATTAAACAAATCGTGACATAAATTGATGGGCGTCAGGATCTGCTCCTGCTGTAATCCAGGAGTGACTTCCGTCACCAACATTTCTGGCGCCATCGTAGGGGATGAAGTTGAAAATTTTCTCGAGATTGAACGAGATTGAGCCTCTGATTCTAAAGGTGCATCAGGTATCAGAGCCTTTGAAGATTGCTACTATGCACCTGGCGAATCCATTGTGACGACTCCATTGTGACGACTCCACTGTGGTGAACCTGCCGTGTCAATTGTGGCTTTCGAGGTAGGCACACGCGGTCCCATCCACAACTACCTCTAGCTACACCTAGAGCTGATCCAGAGGTGGTTCTCAAAAAAGTAAAGGCATCTGAAGGAGAAGTTTTCGTCGCCGAACGAGGTGATCCACCATCTCCTTCTGTCGAAACTCCGTTTTCTCCTCCTCAGTTTCTTAGCAGACCACTTTCTGAAGTTTCTCGTTTCCTGAATTTCGGGAGTGTTCCTGTTGAGGTTTCCCCTCCTGGTCTAGGATTGGAGGGAGAAATCCTTGTCACTCCCCTCTCCCCTGAAGATGTACCTTGGCGTAGACCTAGGACCACAAAAGATTTCCCCACTCCTAGCGTTTCCGCTCCTCCTCTTGTTATTGTTGCCGCTTCCACACAAAGAGAAACATCCGTCGGCTTAGGCTTGCTAGCCTTCTCCCTAAATCCCCTATTATTTCCCACTCCCCTTAGAAGCTCATCCCCAGTATCTCCTTTTCGAGCTCCTTCTCCTCTGAGTTCTCCTCCACAAAATATCCCTATGGCAGGAGAAAATCCCCCTATGACTAGAATGGAGGCCATTATAGCCGCCAGGTATGCTCCCCTCATGTTACCTCAGCCTCTCAATTCCCTCCCAGCAGATGGTTACCTCAAGCAGCTCCCCAAGTTTACAGGCGAGGGGGACATAACTGCATAATATCACCTAGAAGCCTTTTACAGTTTTACAGATGATAATGTTATCATGCACACAGATGTATGGATGAGGATTTTTGTCCATGGCCTTCAAGGCAAGGCCAGAAAATGGTTCAAGGCCCTGCCTCCTGGATCTATCGATGGGATCAAATCTTTGTATAGTTCCTTTCTAAGACAGTGGGGAGATAAAAAAAACTTCATGTATTACGTGATAGAGTTTGGGTCTTTGAAGAGAAAATAAGGGGAGTTTGTCTCCAACTTCTCCAAGAGATTCAATAAGATGTACAATAAAATCCCTGCTGAGATAAAGCCCTCTGAAGCCTCTACAAAGATCACTTATGCTAGTTCCTTTGATCCCGATTTCTGCCTCCTATTGAGGGAAAGAAGAGCCACCACTTTGGCCCACATGCATGATGCAACCGTGGAGGTAGAATCCAACATATTGGTTGTTGACCGACTCAGGAGCACTGCTAGTAGAAACATATCCAGGCAGAGGCCTGAAGCTTCCCCATCTAGTCCCTCTCCCTTGCCCCTTTAGATAGATGAGACAGCTAGAGTGCTAAAATCACTTTCTTCCAAGATGGAAAGGTGGGAATTAGAAGGGAATCCCATCTACAAAAATCCCCAAAATACAGATAGTAGAGGTTTCAGGAACCCTAATAACAATGTGCCACAGTCTTTTCCTAGGGAGCAAAGGAGCAGAGATAGAGATGATCAGAGAATTCAGACCCCTCTCCAGAACAACTTAGTTTCTCATGAGGAAGGGGAGGAGGTGGATGAACTCGACCCCGAGATCCACTGCATCGAGGACACTTCCTCGTTTCCTCATTTGACTCAATCTGCATATGAAGAATCCCTTATCAATACTCAAATCAACGAGTTGAGTAGAGGGGAAAAGGCCAACAATACTCCTAACCGTTATTATCTCAGGTCAAAAAAGAAAGAAGGGAATTTTGATAACCAAGATCAGCCCCTCATAGCAGAAAGGCCTACTAAAGCTGCAACAACCCCTACTAAAGAAAATAAAACCCAGAATTCTTTGCCAACAGCCAAGGAACCTGTCACTGAGGTAAGGGAAGCTTCTAAGCCTATTTCCTCCTTCAATTTCGAACATGAGATTCAAAAGATTAGAATTCCTGTACCCCTATCTGAACTAGTTAAAAACGAAGATTTCAAAAGGTCCCTCTCCAAGCTGCTACAACCTGAGCCCCCCCCAGCCTTCCACTGACTCCATAAATCTCCAAGATGAAAAACCAACAGTTGTCCTAGGGCCCATGGTAGAAGATAGATATTATTCATCCCCTCCCTTCTACACATCCCTGAACATACATGATAAAGTGCTACATAACTGCCTTATGGATTCAGGGGCTTCCCATAACCTTATTCCCAAATCAGTAATGGAAGAATTGGGACTGGAGGTGACCAAAACTTATCATGATTTGTACTCTTTTGATTCAAGGAGAGTACAATGTCTAGGAGTCATCAAAGACCTGGTGGTTTCTTTCTTTCAGCTTCCCATGAAGAGTGTGGTCATGGACATTGTGGTAGTTGATGTCCCCCCCACGTTCGGTATGTTGTTGTTTAGATATTGGATTAAAAAGCTTGGAGGAACATTACAGATGGATCTCACGTATGCCACCATTCCAGTCTTTGGAGGGGAACAAAGGAGGTTATATAGAGAAGCTCAGTTGGCCTACGTTGTTAGTGACGAAGCAAACCCCACCAATCACCCCATCTTCTCACTTGACACCGATTTGGGGTCTAGTTTATTGCAGCTCATTGATGCTCCTGAAGACCCTTTCCAAGTCAGAAAGAATCCCAGTATTGATTATCCGATTCCCCCTCCAACCCCCTCTGTTTGGACGATGTTTTTCGATGGAGCTTATTCTAGCGAAGGCACTGGTGCTGGAGTGGTTTTCATATCACCTTGTCAAGAGGCCATATCCCTATCATACAAGTTGGAATTTGAAACCACCAACAATGTGGCAGAGTATGAAGCTCTCATTCTGGGTATGAGGGATGCAAAGGAAATGGGAATTAAAGAGATAACAATATTTGGGGATGCTGAGTTGATTATCCAGCAAGTCAGAAATGCTTATCGTGCTAATAATCCTCGGATCAGAAATTACAGGAATAAAGTATGGGACCTGATTGATAATTTCTTCTTGGATTTTAACATTTCTTTCATTCCGAGGGGGGAAAACACTTCAGCCGATTCTTTAGCTATCACAACTAGTTTTCTCAAAGTTCCTCTGCTGCCTATGGAAAAAAATGATGTTGAAATAAAAGATAGGTCTTATGTACCAGACAATGTCAAGAATTGGAAGGTATTTGAAGATGATCTGGAAATCGAAAAATTTCTCCAATCTATTGATGAATTTTCTGCGTTGCACATCGATAAGGTTCCTGAACCGGAAGGTGACCCTCACCCCGAGGTGTTTCTAAATAAAATTGCTAATCACCATATTATTAAGATGCCTAGCAATCACATCCCTAGAGGACTAGTCCCTTTAGAAAGACTATTCGATGGGAATGATGTGGTAGTAAAGGGTAAGGTTTCAAATGAAGATGCTGATACAACTGAATGCAACATTGGCACACAGGAGGAGCCTAGGTTTGTCAAATTATCAAGCAGTCTGACCAATGAACAAAAGACGGAATATACTGAATTATTAAAGGAATTCGCTGATGTGTTTGCATGGACCTACGAATACCTCAAGACTTATGACACATCTGCCATTGAGAACAAGATCCCACTGAAAGAAGAGGCTAGGAAATTTAGGTAGAAGCTAAGACAGATAAACCCCATGTTGTTTCCTGTCATGGAGAAAGAAGTGAAGAAGTTGTTAGAATCCCAGATCATCATCCCCTTGAGATATTCCGAATGGGTGGCCAATTTGGTCCCGGTGAGGAAGAAAAGTGGAGAAATCAGGCTCTGTGTCAACTTCAGAAACCTGAACAGGAGCTCAAAGAAAGACAATTACCCCCTACCTAAGATGGAACACATATTGCAGAGGGTAACTGGTGCATATAGGATATCCATGATCGATGGGTTTTCTGGCTATAATTAGATATCGGTCATGCCTGAAGACAGGGAAAAGACAACCTTCACCACTCCTTGGGGTACATTCATGTATGCCAAAATGCCATTTGGACTAATGAATGCAGGAGCAACATTTCAGCGTGCCATGGATATAGCTTTCATCAGGGAGAAAGACCAGTTTGTAGTGATCTACCTAGATGACATCACAATCTTCTCTAGGTCTGATAAAGAAGACTGCTATCACTTAAGGAAAGTTTTCTTGAAGTGTCGGAGGTTTGGTATTTGCCTAAATCCCAAGAAATCCTTGTTTTCTATGATGGAGGGCAAGCTACTAGGCCATATAGTGTCAGCAGAAGGAGTGAGAATTGATCCTAGCAGAGTGGAGGCAATTCAAACCTTGTCACTTCCTAGGTCTAAAAAGGAAGTTCAGGCCTTTTTAGGAAAGATCAACTTTCTGAGGAGATTCGTCTCAAATTCTACTGAACTGGTGAAACACATCACAACCATGCTTAGAAAGGGAAACAAAGTGAAATGGACTGTTGAACCCAGGGAATCTTTTGTCCAAATAAAGAGGGCACTAACTGAGGCACCTGTGTTGATTAGTCCTGATTATTCCAAGCCTTTCCTAGTTTTCTCTTTTGCTTCTTTTGATATGGTAGCAGCGCCGTTATTGTAGAAAAATGAGGAAGGGCGAGAGAAGCCCATTGCCTTCTTCAGCAAGGCATTAAGAGATGCAGAGATTAAGTATGAAATCATGGAGAAACAGGCCTATGCTTTGGTGAAATCTCTCAAAGCTTTTAGAGTCTATGTCTTGCACTCAAAGGTAACTGCATACGTTCCTTCGGCTTCTATGAAGGACATCCTTGTATAGCTCGATATAGATGGGAGAAGAGGCAGATGGATCACTAGAATCCTAGAATTTGACTTGGAGATAAAGCCCACCAAGTTGGTTAAGGGGAAAGATTTATCCAAGTTATTGGCTGAATCCAGTTGCGAAGCCTTGGGGGTTAGTTTCATCAATACTTGCTCAGGAACTCAACAGGATGAGTTGCCTAGCCAATGCTCTCAGGACGGCTTATCATTGGCAGAATGTGCCTGGTATCGTGACATTTTGTACTTTTTGCAGGAGTTGAAGCCCCTGGATGGAATGGGTAAAAGTAAGGCGAGAGCTTTAAAGCTCAAGGCAGTCATATATTGCCTCGTTGGGCAAGTCTTGTACTGGAGAGACCCTCTAGGGGTGTTGCTGAGATGTTTGAACCCACCAGAAGCCCAAAAAATTATGTTTGATTTCCATAGAGGCGTTTGTGGGGGGCATCATTTTTGGAGGACCACAACTCACAAAATCCTCAAGGTTAGGTATTACTGGCCCACTTTATTCGTTGATGTTAGCAGAGAAATCAGGGCCTGCATCAAATGCCAAAAGTTATCAGGAAAGAAGTAGCTTAGACCACCACCACTGAAGCCTGTAGTGGCTTCAACACCTTTTCAACAGTGGGGTCTAGACTTCATCGGGGAAATCCATCCTCCCTCAAGTGGCCAACACAGATGGATCCTAACTGCAACAAATTATTTCACTAAGTGGATAGAAGTTGTTCCCACCAGAAGTGCATCACACAAAGTAATTATTAGCTTCCTGGAAGGTATCATAGCCAGATTTGGTTGTCCCAACATGATCGTCACTGATAATGCTGCTTCTTTCAAGTTTGAGCCTCTAATTAAATTCTGTGAGCAGTTCCATATCTCGTTGATTCACTCCACCCCCTACTATCCCCAGGGCAATGGTTTAGCCGAGTCCTCCAACAAAAGCCTAATAAGGATCATCAAAATACTATTGGAGGACAACAAAAGGGACTGGGATTCAAAGTTGAAATTTTCTTTGTGGGCTGATCGAGTGACAAAAAAGAAATCCCTGGGAACCTCACCTTTTCAGCTGGTCTACGGAGCAGAGGTGGTTTTTCCCACTCAGCTCGCCTTACCTGTGGCGAAGTTCTTTCAAGATTGTGAAGGAGATCCAGATCATATGATCAGAAGGATTCATCAGATAGTGGAAGTACAATAGATCAGGGAACAGGTGAGAGAAGCAGCTCATAGTCGTCAGCAAAGGATCAAACATGATTTTGATGGGAAGGGTAGGAAGAAGGAGTTTGAGATCGGGGATTTAGTACTTAAGTGGGATGCACCCAGACAAGATAAGGGAAAACACAACAAGTTTGACGCCCTCTCGATCAGCCCCTTCAAAATCTTTGAGGTTTTCTCAAACAACACGTACAAGTTGCTAGATTTGGAGGTTGAAGAGGTTTCCAAAAGCCCAGTAAATGGGCATTTTTTGAAGAAATGTTTTGTTTGAGCCTTAGACGGATCCTTTGTTTTTAAATATCGTCCTTCGGTTCTTTGATATTTTTCTTTTTGCATATTTTTCGGCTTAGTAAATGACTCCATAGCCCAATAGCAAGGCACTGAAGCTGCAGAATGAGTTCTTAGAGCATCACAGGGACAACTCTATCCCCCATGGAGCCAAATGTTAGCAACAATTTTTGTCATAAGCACAAAAGTACCTAGGTCTGCAGGTTGCACGGGAAGTGCCCAAGTCCAAAGCGAGAGAATCCCTTTTCGGGTTACAAGTCAAGCGAGTGGGCGAAGTTTTGTTGTCAGCAGTTGCGATCCACCTATAAAGCTAATCGACGGTCACCGGGATTTCGGGGTGTGCCAAGTTTCCCAAGATTTAGTACAAAAGATAGCTCCCATATTTCAAGATAAATCTAGGTCGACCGATCCAATTGGGACAGGTGGCAACCAGTCGCCGCATCGAGGATCGGTGTTTCGGGAGACAAAGAACCTCCCATTCATTACAGCTGAAATTGCCGATTGGCGAAATGCCAAAAGCACCTTTGGAGCCGAGCCCACGGTCCCAGCGCCAGGTCACATCAAGCGAGCCTGAGAATGAAAGCAACCCCCTTTTAAATAACGAATGCTATCTCGGCCATCCATCTTGTGGACACGCGGTGCACATCCATGCCATTTCGACAATCAGGAATTCGAGGGGTAAGCACTCTTCGTCATTTCACGTCTCGAAACCCCGAATCCCAAAGAGTTGAAAGCGCCCAGAATTAGGCCCATGGTTTTGGCGCCTGGTTGTAAAGGAGCAGGCTTGAAGGAGGGGCGTTAAGGTTTGTAATTTGGACAGACGAACCCCAAAGCGCCGAGGGTGGTCTTAGCCATTCATCTTGGAGGAACACATGGTGCACAATTAGGTTCTTTGCCTTTTCGCCCATCGTGATTTCGAAGCATAAGGAACAACTCTCTCATATCCCCGAAGCGTGAAGCATCGAAGATGTCTCGTACCCGAGCCCACGGTATTTTCGAGTTAGTTCAGAACCATCAGATCAGTGGGGGGATGCGTGGCTACCGTTAGGCCCTCCCAGCATTTCGCTCATCGCGATTTTGAAGAGAGAAGACCTGCTCCTTCCCATCCACAAACCCCAAAACACCAAAAACATTCTGGGAGATAGGCGTAAAGTCACGGCTGGTGGTCACTTGAGGGAGTAGAAAGGGCTGCACAAAAGGGGCCAGGAGCATCGAGTTGAATTTCAGAAGGGGGGCATTGTGTTCTCCAGATGCTGGTTCGACAGGTTCTAAATCCCGATACCTGCTTGAAACAAATGAAGAAAAGGGAGGGTGGTTGAAACTTCGCCTCACGCATTAATTGCAAGGTATGGATGTCCCGACCAAAAGCCTGCCCAAGAGGGTCTTTTGTACTGGTTTCTTCCATGGAAGCCATGCCGAGTCCTCGACTCGCTAGGGAAGCCTGTGCATGCTAATTCAGCATTTAAGGGCTCAACTACCCCCTGGCGTGAGCCATGCAGAATTAAGGTGGCGTGTGACAGAGGAGTGTAGGCAAGATTTGATTGAAGAGACTCCTCATCCTGAAAGTCTAGTAGGCCTTTGCTCGACAAGTGTTTGGAGTATATATACTTAGTTTTGATATTTTTCAAGGGATCTATGGGAGAGCGAGGCTCCGGATTGTAAAGTTTTAACAGACCATCTAGTGCTCTGGTTATGCATCTATATGTAAGATTTCTTGTTTAATGACAAACAATCCTTCTTACCCCGTCTAAGTTTCCATCTCATACTAAGAGAGTTCGTGATCGACTGATTCGCACAAATTATTTCAATTGTGTTATGATAAAGGATTTATTGTGGCATTATTGTATTCTCTGGTTTTCTGCATTTGAGTGTAAGAAGATCCTGCGTTTAAATGCCTTCTCCTACAGTCTGTTAGAGACCTGATGTTTATGACAGACCATTGCATTTCTCTGACATAAGTCTTCCCCCTACTCACCCTTACTAGATCTCACTGTCTGAAGTTTATCTAAGACCTCACTTACCCATGCATGCTCAGCCTAGTTTCAGAGTTGAAACAATATTGTTTTGAGTTAACTTCCATTCGATCACCTCTTTTATAAAACAAATCGTGACATAAACTGATGTGCATTGGGCTCTTCTCCTGCTACAATCCAGGAGTGACTTCCATCTCCAACAGGTTGTATGTTTCATTTGAAAATTTGTATATCGCGGAAATATGAGTGTTGTTTGGAGGACACGAAACAAGAGAATTGCAATTTTTTAGCCAGCTAGCCCACAAGTCCACCTATCAATTTATATGGAAATGTGACACGAATGCAATATGTGGCTTGTTTTAGCACTTTTCCTTGATCGATGAACTTGGTAAAATTAATCTCCTAGAATAATTTGAAATAAACAAATATATACCGTGTGAAGTCCAATTGTGCTATCATATCAACAAGAGGCCCTTAAAATTCAAATTGGTCATTGTTATGCATTTAAAAGAACTTTTTTTTTCCTTCATTTTTTTAACAATAAAATATTTAACATCCTTTGATAATTTTATGTAATTAAATTGTACAATATCAATATTTAATATTAATATTTTAGTATATGAAAATAATGTTTTTAGATAATGTTAGATATATAACATATATGTTATATGTTATACATGTCTATAATATTAATCTTGAGCCCGCCAGTCCTGGAGTCTGTCTGTCAATTAGTATATCACAGAACTCCGAGTGTTGTTTGGAGGACACAGAACAATAGAAGTGCAATGTTGAGCGAGCCAGCCCGCAAGTCCACCTATCAATTTGTATATCACGGAACTCTGGGTGCTATTTGTAGGACGCAGAACAATAGAGGCGCAATTTTGAGCCTGCCAGCCCGCGAACCCATGATCCAAAAAGTGGTTAAGTATGGAATAAGGGATCCATACATGCTCTATAAAATCTCATGTCCATACTTTATAAAAGCACATATTTAGTATGTATTACTCGTTTCTCGAAAAATTTCTAGGAGCGGAAATTGGCAGATACATGTGTTCAGATTTCCACTTACTTTTATATCGCTAGCCTGACTGCCTACTTCCCCATTTCATATTATACATATTACATGTAATATGTATTACATATTACATGTAATATGTAATACATATTCAATATTGAATCTGCTAGTCTTGGAGTCCGTCTGTCAATTTGTATATCGCGAAACTTCGAGTGTTGTTTGGAGGACAAAGAACAATAGAAGTGCAATGTTGAGCCAACCAGCCCACAAGTCCTCTTGTCAATTTGTGTATCAAAGATCTCTGGTTGTTGTTTGTAGGAAACAAAACAATAGAGGCCCAATTTTGAGCCTGCCAGCTCGAGAACCCGCAATCCAAAAAGTGGCTAAGTATGGAATGAGGGATCCGTACATGCTCTATAAAATATCATGTCCATACTTTATAAAAGTACATATTTAGTATGTATTACTCATTTCTCAAAAAATTTCTAGGTGCGGAAGTTAGTAGATACACGTGTTCATATTTCCACTTATTTTTATATCACCATCCTGACGGACCACTTCTCCGTTTCATATTGTACAAACTTTTTGGAACGCGAGTTTTTGAATACGCAGGTTTTTCTTTTAAATAAGATATTTAACATCCTTTAATAATTTTATGTAATTAAATTGTACAATATGAATATTTAATATTAATACTTTATTATTGAAAATAATGTTTTTAGATAATGTTAGATAGTTGATAGGGATTACCATTCGTAAACAATTACAATATTGAGCCTGCCAGCCCTGGAGTTTGTCTACCAATTTGTATATCACAACTCCAAGTGTTGTTTGGAGGACATAGAACAATAGATGTGCAATGTTGAGCCAACCAGATCGCAAGTCCACCTGTCAATTTGTATATCATGGAAATATGGGTGCTATTTGTAGGACACAAAACAATAGAGGCCCAATTTTGAGCCCGCCAGCCCGAGAACCCGTGATCCAAAAAGTTGCTAAGTATGGAATGCAGGATCTGTACATGATCTATAGAATCTCATGTCCATACTTTATAAAAGTACATATTTAATATGTATTACTCATTTTTTGGAAAATTTCTAGGTGCGAAAGTTTGTGGATTAACGTCTTCAGATTTCACTTAATTTTGTTGGCATGTTTATAGGTAGAGTATGCTTGTCGTTGATGGAAAGAGAAACAACGACCATGGCATGATTACAGGAAGAGTTTGATTTTCAGTGATGGCAAGATCAGAGTGTGCATCGATGGAAAAAAAGGAACAA